>CAJPEV010002790.1:0-38936 GCA_905338385.1 Darwinula stevensoni
GGGGGGGGGGGGGGGGGGGGCGAAACGGTCAGGCGTTCGGTCGAGTCTCGCAGATGAAGAAATGCCGGCCCTTCCTTCCCGCGCACTCTTCCCCCCCGAGTCGGGGAAATTCGGATCCTCTATCGTAGGAGGTGGAGGGAGGACGATGGAGAAGGAGGAGACAATCGTCTCGCTGTCCGGAGAGGGAGGAAGATGCCACTTCTTGCAGGAGTCGGTGATCCAGGATGTTCTTGGATCGAGCCCACGTCCATTCTCCTCGTCGGTTTCTCTCTCCTCCGATCCAGTGATCCTCGTCTGCAACACGGATACTCGTCGTCAGGTGGGAACGAGAATGAACGGCTCGATATCCTTCCGTCGGTTCTCTGAGAACCGTGATTTTACCGTGAATTTACGGACCCGTGACGATCCGAACGGATCGCGAACCGCATAGTGTTGCGATTTCCGCACGGAACCGAGAGCGATCTCCGTCCGCTCCGCACGACGATACCGCTTCGTGCGACGGTATGAAAAGAAGAATTCGTGAAGCGACAAGAACGGTCGTCGAGCCGTCTCCTGCCCGAGAGGATCGGCTATCTCCACGGTCGGAAGCATGTACGTGACGGGTGCGTTCGCGGTAAGCCGTAAACGTTCCCGGATTCGCGTCGAAACGGCCGAACGCGCGATCGGGAAGCGTACCGATCTGCACGTCGCGCGATGTTTCGGACGGTTGCGTGCGGCAGCCGACGCGATGCCTCGATGAGCGGGTCGCTGGAGCGACTCGTTGGAGAGGAACGCGTCACTCATCGAGCGGGAAACGCACCATATTTTTGTTGATTTTCGTTTGCGAGCGGCAGTGACGTCCGAAGCGACCGGAACTCGAACTATCGAAGCGCGATAGCGATCGTTCTCGTTTTCGTTTTTCTACGTTCGTCCCAGACGTGCCATCGCACACGAGCGAAACTCGTCGCTATCCGAAAGCCGTCGCTCGAGCGTTACGCTCCGCCGCACGATGCAGAAAATTCTTCGGACGACCCTCGCGTACGTACGAGAGAGCCGATCCGAAATCGATCGGATGCGGTTTACCCCTTCGATCCGACTCGATTCGATGCAGCGACGTCACTTCTGGTGGGTTGCGAGGAACGTCCGGTCGGGTCCACGACTGCGACGCTTGGAGGTACCGGAGTGCGATCGCACGAAACGCGTACCGTTCTCACCGAAGCCCTCGTTCCGAAGCGAAGATCGTTGCGAAGCTCCTGCAAGAGGGGAGAGACCCGACTGCCGACGCATCGCATCGAGACGCGTGCGCGAGGTCGACATCGGAAAGGTGCCCCGCGTCCGCGACGACGACGGCTTCCCTTCCGTGCTAGCGGCGAAGCAGACGTGGATTTCGAATTCCTCGCCGACACGGTTCTTCGAGGACGCGGTGAAGAAGCCGGTGGGACCCAGGGTGGGACCGCCGCAGAGGCGAGTCGTCGGGTCGCGGATGGCACGAAGAGAAACGACGGATGCTTTTGAAGGGCGATGCTTGGAGACCGACGTCTCGTCGCCTACGGTGAGTAGGTTTTCGGATCGCGACGAACGCCGTGGATGATTTCTCGTTTCTTTTTAATCGCCACTCGTGCGCTCATTTACAAACCCGGTGAACGTGCTCCCCCGTGGGGTCGGCGACGACTCGCGAATGGAGCGGAGGCTACCGATACATCGTCGACTCGTCCGACGATCGCTTCCCGTTTCGTCTGCAATCGAAGGGAAGGAAAGGGGGGGGGGGAGAGGGTCAACCTCGTTGCCTACGGGTTTCTTTGGACCGGTCTTGCCAGCGAATACTCGGCTCGAGTTTGGACGTTTCGAACGTTTGAGGTGTGAGTGAGTGTATGCATCGAGCGAGTGACCCTCGAGGGCACTCGTTAGCGAATACGAGCATCGAACTGGATTTTGTGAGCTCCCGAGACGAGTAGACGAGCTCCACGGACGGAAGGAAACGACGCGCCTCTCGCATCCCGTTCCCGAGTCCGCCCTCGTCGCTCCGTTCCTCCGGAAGTTCGCCGAAAAGCCGGTTCGCGTCCGTCGTCGTCGGGATCGCGCGGGCGGCGAGGCACGAAGGGAAATCGACCCACCCTTGAGGAAGTGAGAAGCCTCGCCGGTGGAGATGTATCTGGTGACGTCCTGGAACTCGTCGAGGCCGAAGAATTCCGCCAGGTCCCCGCTGCCGTTCCGGTGACAGAAGTCCTGCGCCTCCGTCCATTCCATCCGTATGTCCTCCCAGACGGAGAAGAAGTAGCAGCCGCTTCCGATCCGAGCGTACGTCCGAGGGCAACCGTAGGTGTTCGACGGATCTGCGAACGGTTCGAAACGGGCTCGATCGAATCGCTTCGTCTCTGCGAGACGAAAGTCTCGCAGCGACGAAGCGCGAGCGGACGCGACGAGGCGCGGCGATCTGCGATCGACGGCACTCGCGGAAGCCTAGAACGTACGGAAGGGCTCTTCGGACGCGAGTCCGAGTTTACTTTGGGCCGGGGTGCTCTGTTTCGACGCCTCCATCTCCTCCACCTTCTTCTCCAGCGACTTCATCCGCTCCATGTACCTCTGGGAGTGGAAACGATCACGAAGAGGGAAGACCGAGAGAGAGAAGAGGAGAGGAGAGACGGGAAGACCGAGGGAGAGAAGAGAAGAGGCGACGAAGACGGGACAGACCTGGATGTGGGAGACTTCGTCTGCGACGGATCGGACGATCCTGGTGAGTTCCTTGGCTCCGGTCTCGAACATGGCGATCGCTCCTTCCTCCGACTTGGAAGCGAGGGATCCTCGACTGCTCCGCAGTTCCGCCGGCGCCTCCCCTGCCATCGTTCCGCAGGCGATCGCATCTCGTCCACGGAGGACCGAAACGCTCGAAATCGCCCCAAGATCCGCGAACCGGCCGCCGCGGGGCCGAGGCGGCCGGTTCGCAAGACCCGAACGGATCAAATCTCGTCCTTTTACCACCGCGGGATGGGAAAAAGCCGGCACGCTCCGCGTTGCCGATTCCCTCCGAGACGCATGGGCCCCCGGACGAGGTCCTCCCGCTTTTGTAGACCCACCGTACGAACGACCGATATCGACGATTCTCTCGTGCGTTTATTCACGTTCCCCGTTTTTTGCCATACTCGTCTTGCTGCCGTAAATCTCTCGCGGCTCTCGCCCGTCTAACAAATGAGAACGACGGTCGGCGACCCGACGCTCCGACGACGTCCCAACGACACCCCGACGACATCCCGAAGCAGACCGACCGAAGGCACGCCCTTTCGGGTCTCGGAAGGTCCACGGTTCGAGACCTTTTCCCGCTTTCGGGAAACTTCCAGATTCGAAATTCGCGAAGAAAATTCTTTTCTTTCGGCACGACCTTTGCAAGAGAAGAACTCGGCCGGTATCTTTCCCCTGTCTGCAAACTGACTTTCACGGCGATCGAGTGGATTTTCTTTTTATTTTTGGAATGACACGAGTGCAACACGGAAGGGACGAAGAGTCCTCTTTTTCCTTCAGGAAAGGAGACAAAGGAAGATAAGAAGACTAAAGAGGATGAGAAAAAGAGGATGAGGAGACTCTCGAGGGCGCATCGAGAAGGTCGCACGGAGTCGGCTAAAAATGTCTACTGGTCGCCGTCCCCCCATTTACAGGTAGTAACGTTGCGTACCCCTCGATTTTGACCCGCAGGTACGAAATCGTCTCGCATCTCAACTCTCGCCGCCGCTCGCGCGAACCACACGTGGACGGCATGCACTCGTCGGCCTGCTTCTGGCGAGGGCGATGAGAAGCACCGCGACGCCCACCGGGCTGCACTCGGCGTCGGCATCTCGAAAGCCACGGGTTCGATCGCGAGATCACTCGATCGTGCCGCGGAGATCGTCCGTACGGTGACGGGACGGACGTGCCGGCGGTTCTTCTCCGATTCCGCGTCTTTCCGCGGTCGACGAGCCGAAAGTTTTTCAACGCTGACATTTAAAACGGGCCTTTCGAGCGACCGACGCGTCTTCGAGCCGCTTCGCGAACGGAGCTTTCGAACGGGAGTCGTTCCGGACTTCGGTGTCGCTGCGATCGATGTCGCCATCGCGATCGACGAGTCGATTCCGACTCGAGAGGCGCATTCGAATCGAGTTTTATTCTGAAACTCGCAGAGCGATGCTCTTCCGAAACTGAAAGCTCCGGGCGGAACCGCGCCATTGGCGACCTCACGACCGCGAGTGCGTGCACTTTTCGCTCTAACAGAGAAGACATCGCGGTCGCACTCGCACCGCGAGCGGAGCGAACGTCCATCGCGACGAGGTCTTTTGCAGTCGCGAGTCGACGTGAGTGGCATCTGTCAACCTTTCGACGGCGATCGAGAATCACCGGCACCTTCTAAAACGGAAGAGCCGGCGGCAACAGAGGCGTCTCGTCGTGGCTGCCGAAGAACTCGGAGTGGACCGGATGTGACTTGGTGTGGACCAGATGTGGGCCGGATGTGACCTGGTGCGGACCGGATGTGACCTGGTGCGGACCGGATGTGACCTTGTGTCGACCGGATGTGACCTTGTGTCGACCGGATGTGACCTTGTGTCGACCGGATGTGACCTTGTGTCGACCGGATGTGACCTTGTGTCGACCGGATGTGACCTTGTGTCGACCAGATGTGGACCGGATGTGACCTGGTGTGGACCAGATGTGGACCGGATGTGACCTGGTGTGGACCAGATGTGGACCGGATGTGGACGAGGGAAACGCTCGCAAATGCGGTTCGCTCGTCGCATCCGCGGCTTTCCCCTGCTCGCAGGCTTTTTTCCGTCTCCACGCTCGAAAGAGTCGATTGCTCGGAGAGTCGGTGTCAAAAGAAAGAAAAAAGACTCACGGCCTTCGCGCTGCGGTTCGTTCCGACGATGACGCGGCCTGCGCGTTCTCGAACTCGGTCTGGAAACACGAAACCCTGATCCTCCACTCTTTTTCGACCTGATCGGTTGCGAGTGGTCGCGTGTCCTGTGACTCCGTGATGAGTTGGAAAATGGCTCGGTCGTGAAGCACCGGATTCGTTCAAAATTCACGATACAGATAGGGTAAGGTGGGGCCAATCGGGCGGTAGGGTAAATAGGTCACGATTCGTTCTGTAAGTTAAGATATCACCATTTACAGATTTCGTTCTTGGGCGGAATATGTAGTTGAATGACACGACTGGTCGAGGTTTCAAAGGTTTTTTGTATTAATAATTCCCTGATTGTGGAGTAAGAAATCTGAAAATCGTGACCGAATAGCCCCACCCTACCTTACATCCTCAAGTTTCGATCTGTGCCTTGATTTTGGGGCGATCCGGAGCAATGCAACCGATCTCGGGTTTTGCGATCATAAGTTTGAACTCTGAAGGTTCGGAAGACGTCGTCCGACGTGTACGTCGTGAAATGCTTCGTCTTAATCCAGGGATGTGCAACCCGCGGCCCGCGAGCCGCATGTGGCCCGTGGACCTGCTTCTTGCGGGCCGCAAGAAGCAGGGATGCATAATAGGATAACAGATAAAATAAGTTACTTTGCGGCCCAAGGCCCATCACAACCTCGGTCATCCCGTAGTAACTAAACTAGAGATAGATTGAGTCCTTTGACTTTCTTCCCCTAATTATTCCTCACGAGGGGGCGCTTCATATGTCTCGAGGAAGAAGGTTCTCAATGCCAAAGGCTAATTTTGGGCGTTAGAATTTCCTTTGGGTGTGACGGGGGGAAGGGTCATCGGCCAATCAGCGCGACCTAATGCCCTCATATGCCCTAAGGGCAAAATAGGGGAGCCTTTTCTTTTGCATTCTATGGCCCGCGTGATGAATCAGACACTTTCATGCGGCCCACTGCTGATAAAGGTTGCACGCCCCTGGCTTAATCTCTTTTTTCGGAGGAGAGGGAGGGGAAGGTTAGGGGTGGGGGGTGGAAGTTGGGGAGGAGGGAAGGTTGGGGGGGGGGGGGTTGAAGATTCAGCGTTCCTTTTATACCAAATCTTAGCGTAGCCAAAAGGGAGAAGAATCGCAACTTTTTCTTCGCACGGGTTCCCGTCGCCACCGGGGATGGCCGTGAGCGGTCGCCGTACAGGTTTTCGTCCGTCGGAGAACGGACGGAAACGAACGGCGGGAAAAGCGGAGAGTCGGACGGCAGCGTCGCGGTGGAAACGTACCTGGAGCGTGTTCCTCGCCGGCCTTGCAGTAACACCACGGGGTCGGGAAATTCCCAAATCCCAGGGTCCTGCTCTTGCATCCCTTGCAACACACGGCCAAGCCGATCGTGTGCTCGTACACGTGATCCGAATCGCAGTTCCTGCATTCCGAACCCACGCCGCACGTCGCTGTTCGAAAGAGAGCGAAACGAACCCGGGAGTCCATCGAGCGCCTTCGGCTTCCGACGGATTTCGCAGGGACGAGACTCACTCGTGTTGATGTTCGGATCGGAGAGCGGAGATCGTCGCAGGGTGGGACCGCAAGCGACGAGGGAGAAACACGTCACGAACCACGGGAAGATGCTCATCTTCGACTCTTCCGGACGCCGGACGACGCGACGGATCTGCTGGGAGAGATTGGGACCGGGGAGTTCGTGCACGCTCGTTAAAAATGGATTTCGGTGACAAAAGCGGGGGAAACGCCCCGAACCGATTCGGGTGGGACGACCGTCGAACCGTCGGACCCTCGAGAGTCGCGCTCGGAGAGTCCGTCGGTGCCGCGCTCGGTCCGACGGGATCGTCCGTCCGTGTGACCGCAGGATCCGCAAAAACGAACCGCCGGGTCGGGACCTCTCTTCCTCCGGATGTCGAAGGCCGATGTACCCATTCGATCGGCATCGAAAAAGAGGAGTGAAAGGAAACACGCTCGTATGCAGGCCATTCACCGTCCATTATCGCCGAGGACAAAACCCCTGAACCCCCGTCGCGTTGGACTTTCCGTTGCCCTTCGTCCCCCTCCCATCGTTATCTCTATATAATACAGGTATACATTTTGTATATATTTTTACTTTCCCTTCTAGCTCTCACGTGGATCTGGAAATCGATGCGGACGATCGCGTGGAATCCTGCGATGCGGAACCCATACGGCAATGTGGCATCATTTATAGACCCTCCGACGATGTCGATTTCCCAAACAAAATCAAGTCAAGGTGTCAAGTCAAGATAGTTAGTGACATCAAGCGGCGATTTCGCCCATTTCGATATCACGTGTCGAGGCCGAGCGTTCCTTAATTTTAGGGTAGGCATAACCCTCTTAAAGCTAAATATTTTTGTATATACAGTATATTTTCTTTACTATCTTAGTTGCTTACTGTCTAGTACCTAACCTCAACATTGCCCCCAACCTTCTTGCCTGTCCATGAAAGCATCTAGTTTCTTAAAGATAGTCACAGAAGGGGCAGCCACTACTTCGTCATCTAATCCAATTTAACATCGCCGAACGTGTCGAGAGACCTACCGTTGGATTAGATATGGGATTTCGTCGATTCGTATTCCGATGCGATCGTCGGATCGAAAACCGTGGTCGTCTTCGGTCGTATCGACGTCGACCGAGGTGGCGTATCGAAGGTACGGTTTCGCCGACGGATTTTCAACGACGATGGATTCCTCAGGCATCATCGATGCGTCTACGACGTCATCGGACCGAAAGCACAGGACTCTTTCAAAGGAAGGATGCCGGATCTCACGTCCTCCACGGACGTTAGCATCCTTCGCGACGTCCATAACGATGTTCCACCGCGAAATCGAGACGATCTCACGGTGGCACTCACCCCGAGGATCGCTAGGAAGAATGATCTCCAGACGGACGAACGGAGAGACCGTCGAGGGTCATCACCGTCATCCTACCGTCATTCTACCGTCATCCTACCGTCATTCTACCGTCATTCTACCGTCATTCTACCGTCATTCTACCGTTTACCATCGGAATGGGAAGCCGTGAATCGGCGGTGCCTAATTTAGAACCGTAAAAGCTCGAGGAAGAAACGAATTCCATCCCTTCGATACATCGCGATTCTCTCTGCGAGATGACTCGTCTTCTGGCGTCTCGTATCGCATACCTTGTACTTATCGGAGTCGCATTCCTTTCCCGTTTGGATCTCGAAATCGGTGAGGTAGGGAGGTATCTCGTGGAGGAAAAACCCAGAGCCTTCGAGAAAACACGCGGAAACCTTGCCGAAGTACTGCACTTCTGCTTCCATTCTTTGAGAGAATTTGCAAAAGATTCGACATTTGGCCCACGATGCAAAACGTGCTTCCGATCTGGACTCGTGATCTGCAGACCCATCCCGCTCTAGGTTTTGCTCTCTCGCATCGGAAACGTCCGATGAAAGCGGATCGCCTCTCTCACCATAAATACGACCATCTCTGATCCCCAGGCGATTGAAGTAGAGTTTAACGAGCATTTCCAAAGAGTTTTCTCCACGACCGAATCCACGAGTTATACTCCGTCGTTCGTTCTGCCCGAAGAATCGTGAACGACTCATCACAGCATACCTCGAGCAAAACTTCCACGAGCGATTTTTCCACTTCCCTACCTTCAATAAAAACATCCGGATGGCATCAGGAATAAACTTATGTCGTTTTCCGCACCCGGCTCATACAAACCAATCACGCGATCATATATTTTGTCACTTTCTTCTCGGCTTCCACAGCCATGAAAAAAAAAAACGTTTCCCCTGCACCCAAAAGGCTCTACATCGAATATCGAGAATCAGACCTAGTTTCCCGACCACGAACGTTTTTAAATGAATATATGAAAGGTTTTTGGCCTCCAGAATAGTCTAACACTTTCAAAATGACCCATTTATGTACAGATACAGATATGTTTTTGTACATCAAAGTACTCTCGATCGGCTCATGAATGCTATAGCATTCATGAGCGTCTTCATCGCTGGTGGAGTGAGATCCACCGGCGATGAAGACGGTGTTCGTGGAATCCATTCATGCCTCCGAGACCTCGGTGATGCTTTCGATGAAGGTACACGAACCCTTGCTGATAAAATTTGAACCCATTCACGCGATGAGATGCGTCATTCCAAAGTGGACGCAATCCTTTCCGATCGACGGAAAACGGTTCGTTGCGAAAACCATCTTTTCCTTCCTTAGGTGTATTTCCTGGAGTTTCAGAACAATGAACGGCATACTTGACCCTCTCTTCTGTTATTTAAGGACTTCCTCTACCTCCTTCTTCGTCGTCGTGTTCTCGTGTCCACCATGAACCACGGACCCAACCAAGGACGGCCTCTTACGATCGAACCGAGCTTCTCGCATCGCTGTGCCGCTAATTACATGGAAAAACCGACGGTGAAACATCCATTCTTTCTAACACGAGAAAAGAAAAAATCGGTCCCTCGCCGCACTACACGATCGAAATTAATCCACTTGCTCAACGGAATTTTCACGAGGACACGGTACAGGTATATCTATTTCCAGAGCTTCATCACGAAATCTGCATGGAGACGATCTGTGCCAAAAAAAAAAAAAACCGCAAAACTTCTGGGCGAGACTACGATTCAACGGTTTTATCGAGAATTCATTGGACATTACTTGAGTCAAATCTTAATGGCGCACCAGTTTGGTCCCCATTCAGCTGCCTTTACGGCTCCAAAATTGACAGAATGAACAGTAAAAAGCCACACGGCTCATTTCGAAAAGTTAGCATAGTACTGTTCTCCCTTATTCTGCTCGTTTGTGAACATAGAGTCTCACGTCCCACGGAAATCGCCCTGCCTATCTCTCACTTTGTAATCGCATGAATTCGCTTGAGCCTGTTCACTCTTAAAACCACTCAACCATTAGCGATAGAAAAATTGAAACTCTCATTTCCTCGCCATTCCACACCAGACTAGACTGAGCTCATTCGTTCGATCTTGTCACTGCAAGAACTGGGCTTCCTGATGCAGGACAAAAATTAGGCAGTAGTCGATAATAATCCTTTTAAAAATTTAATGAACCTCTTGAGCAGTACGAGCTATTTTCTTCGAGACTTTCTTGAACCGAATCTTCCACCCAAAGTTACCTTTTTCAGTGAGATATCGGGTAGTCCTTCATATCGATCCGCATGTGCCGTTTGCCTGCAAGAGACATGGCTACTCCCGACGATTCCCAGCGAAGCGATAGGTATTGGCGGTGTTCACATTATTTGGGCAGACCGAAATCATACGAAGAAGAAATATGGAGGTGGTGCAGCGATTTATGTACGATCCGATCGGGAAGCCGATCTGAAGGTAATCCCGAGTCCCGCCGATAACAACTGCGATTTTGTCGCAGTGGAATGCAAGCGGAAATTCATCGTTGTCTCCACATACGTTAATCCCAAATGAATGAAGGACGAAGCAGTCGAACGCATCGTGGACCTGGCGATGAACTTTCCCGATATCCACAAAATCTACGTAGCGGGTGACACGAACAGGGCACCATTCGACCCCGTTCGGATGTCGGGATGCTTGCAGAACGTATTTTCCTTCCCCATTCAGCAAGATGCACGTCTCGATCAGATATGGAGCAGCGACCCGCTCCTGAAGGCAAGGAAACTAGCCAGACTATCGGATCGTTAAGCCGTTCTTGCCTACCCCTCTCGGTTCGACCGTCACAAGTGCAACAAAGGATGGAAGTCCGTGAGAGTGAGGAATATAAATCGAGAACATCTAACGTTTGAGATTTATTATACGAACTGGCGGATGACAGGTTGCGACAGGTTTCGGAACACAGAAATCCGGGAAAAACTCGGGTGTGAACCTCGTCTCCAAATCGAGACATCACAATTACGATGGTACGGCCATGTGGTCAGGATGCCACAAGAGAGATTTGCAAGGCAAGTCCTTTCTGCTAAGCCAAAGGGAAAGAGACCAAGGGGCAGACATAGAACTAGGTGGTTAGAATATACTGAAGACACGTCTTGGAATCCACCCCGAAGAACTTGTCAAATTGGCGGAGGACCGGAACCATTGGAAGACTCTCCTGAAGCTGTTGCCCCCGCAACCCGAAAGGAATTACGGGCATTGAAGATGGATGGATAGACGGATGGACTTAAGGTGAACCCAAAGCGAATTTTAACAAGGACGTCGCTCGAATCTAGGTCTGTACCGTCGTATCGAAAACCGCCGATATCGGCCTTCAGTAGGCCTTCGGTAGGTGTGCAATCTACCGGTGCCGATGTCCAAAGAAGACCGTGTAGAAAGACGAGAAAAAAAACTAGGTAAACGGGGCTTGGCAACCGATTCTTAACGGCAATAGGAAAAAATTAGGGCTGTCCCGATGCATCCATCGATGAATGGATGTCATTTTCGATAGTTGGGGGCTTATTAGGCTTGATTACTCGTCACGAAGGTCACACCGTACCCCCCACCCCGTACTCCCCGTACTCCCCGATCACAGGTGTGAGATTATGGAGGACGGATAGAGGCCCGCGCCCTGATCGAGGCAAGAAACGACCGAAGTCAAGCCTCCGCCCGATCGCAGCAAGTAAAGAGTGAGTCCTCCGTCCCCCCCCCCCCTCCTCCTGGGTGATTCCATACACTATCGATAGTTCAGTTCGAAGCATCGGTGTTTTGAAAACTGTCATCATGACAGTCCTAAAAAAAAGTTATAAATGATAAAATAGAATAAAACAAGAGGGTTAAGAGATAAAAATAAAGGATAAATAGAGATAACATTTACGAACTGAGCTCGTCTCACAAAGCGGCAAATGAGAGAATGAATATGGAAAAAGGAGGGGAGGGGGGGAATGGAAATGGAAGTGGGAAGGAAGGTCACAGGGAATTCAGAACCAGTTTCAACATTTCAATCCAGGGTTTTTTCTTGCTTCCTCTCGTAGGTCGGCCTCTAATAAAAAAAATTAGCGAAAAAAGTTAGACTGCTCAATTTTTTTTCTCTAATTTTTTCGCGCATTACTGACTTACCACTAGAGCTCGCTACTTACGCTATTTACACATTCTAATTTTTTTTTAGAATGTAGCATATCTGCTACATTCTGTTTAGCCCTTTAATGATAAACATATCATTAATGGGCTAAACCGAACCAGTTCGTGCTGGGACTACTCGTTATCAACAGGCTCTACCTCCTTTGAGGGTGCGCTCCATTCCTGGTCGGGCAATCCATAAAGATCATTGAGAAAATAGTCTCAACATTGGTCAACCGCTCAACGAGAGAGGCGCCATTTCGCGACGTTCATCAAGCACTCGAACCCTTTACCTTAATTACGAAAAAAAAAGTAGATACAATGCTATACACTTTTTCAGATCGTCACACTGAAGAATAGAACTCTGAAAAATAGAAATCACTATAGAAATCTATTTTCATACATTTCCCACAGTGTCGCAACCAGTCTTAAGGTTTGGGGAGGGGGTTCGAAGTTCTCATGACCTCTCTTTCAAATGTCTCCAAATGCAAGAAGGCGTTATCAAATCATCAGGAGATATACTCAACGAAAAGGCGAAACAGCGTGAACACGCGAACAAAGAAAATGAAACGAAGAAAAATGTTATGAAATGGAAACGGAATTTGAACTCTAAATGATAAAAGCACATTCGATATATGATGAAAGCTTAAAATAAACTAAATTAATTTCGGGATTCATCCCAAATACCATTGCACAAACATGCAGTGGCGTGCCCAGGATATCCGAATAGGGGGGCGTAGCCATATGAAACACTGATTACCCACCCTAATGGGGGTGGGGGGGTTAACATGAAAAAACTGATAACCCACCCCGTATTTGTGTCCAAAAAATTTTTTTGAGAATCGAACTTCGAACATCGAGGTTCGATTATATCTTTCCCTCAACCTCGGGGGAGAGGGAGATGAAGAAGTAAAGGGCATCATGGGCAGGAGTTTGGGGGGGGGGGGCCCTTGGGCACGCCACTGTGAACACATGATTACTTAGAATGCTGGGAACAGGGCGTTATTTTTCTACATAATCACCATGTCTTTCACAAAATTTCCGCCGACGATTCCAGGCCTTGTATACCACTACGCAGGGGCGCGACCAAACCCCTGCCCATGATGGTATCTCTTTACTTCTCCATCTCCCTCTCCCCCGAGGTTGAGGGAAAGATATAATGAGCAAACGACCCGAGAGCGAGGCTGGAAAGGCACGAAGATAGGGGGTAAAAGGTGAAGGTCACGCCAGTTACATGTAGCAACTCACTTTAATAAAGTGAACCTGTCAAGGAAAAGATTCTGCAGATGTGAAGCTATTGAATTTTTTTGTGAAATAGGAAGGACAACGATTCAAATAAATGGCGTGAATCGTACAGGTTAATGAATTTCCAGTTGCACATTTCCGCAGTGATATTTGGGCTGAATCCCGAAATTAATTTAGTTCATTTTAAGCTTTCTTCAGATATCGAATGTGCTTCCATCATTTAGAGTTCTAATTCCGTTTCCATCATTTCTTAACATTTTTCTTCGTTTCATTTTCTTTGTTAGCGTGTTCACGCCGTTTCGCGTTTTTGTTGAGTATATCTCTTCTGATGATTTGATAACACCTTGCATTCGGAGACATGACAACTTCGAACCCCCCTCAAACTTTAGGGCTGGTTGCGCCACTGCCACTACGGTAAAAGGTTGCATCGCGTCTTCGGACCTACTTCTGCACGGCTTGTTGAACTTGAATGTCATTCTGAAAGTGATGTCCACGAAGAGCAACCTTCACGGGCCCAAAGAGGTGGTCTGATGTACGGACTGTAGGGCGATTGAAGAAGCACATTAGGCCCCTTGTGCCGCTAGGCTTGTATTGCATGAAATTGCACTCGTGTAAGTCCAATAAGTCTTCCACCAGCATGTCTTCATTTGTCTGCGTTTATCGATGGTGGTCCATTGGGGTGTTCAGTGAACACCCTAAATGTAAATAAAATTTCGTTTTGTAAATAAATGTAAATAAATTTCGGACGTTCACTGAACATATTCCAGGAGAAATATCTAAAAGAACATTGCGATCACTCATGCTGCGGTTACAGGCTTGGCAAGGCGAGGGCTTTATGAAGGAGTGGCCCTGGACTGGGTTTATTTACAGTCCTAGAAGAAGAAGACATCTATTAATAGAAAGTTTAAACGAGTCGTAGTTGAGGCTGGTTGAGGCCTAACCTTAGCAGTCTGGCTAGCTATCTGAGGAGTAGAAGTAGGCCTAAAAAACAATTCAGGAACAATCCATGAACACGCTGTGCTGCGGACGAGGGCGACAAATAGCAGACAATGAATAAGGGGCGGGGTTGGGGTCAGGTGACCTGAGCAAAAAAGAGGCCTTTGTGGCATACACACACTTCTCCCTCACCTGCTTCTTTCATCGTCAGTCTCATTGGCTCCTGACGCAGGCTCTTCTGTGGAAACAAGAGCCGCAGCTCTTCCTGTGGGAGGCTTAGGTGCATGAAGGATTTCTTTGACTCTTGTATTGTCGGTATCAATCCTTGTGCTGGCGGTGGACAGTCCTCCAAGGGTAACAATGTTCAATAGATAAATGTTATTCCAGATTATGATGAATCGAACATGTGATATTCGCAAAGGGGAGTTTGTCAACTTATGCCCCCCTTTTTATGGCTATGTCCACACATCTCCCTACTCTGAAACTTTTGCACATTTCGCTCTGTGCCTTGATCCTTTGGAGAGTAATGAAATCTGGGTGAAAAGGGTCTATGGCATGCCTCAGGTTGATAAGGAAGAAATCGACCGTCTAGGATTCAATATCTGTATATAAATGTTTTTATGAGGTCCCGAGAGTAGTACTGACTGGGATCACAATGTCACCTTCGACCAATAGTCTCATAAGCCTTTCCTCAGTCCTCCCCCATCTTGTTTCCCACACTCTCTTTTCGATTTCCCATCTCCTGATTTGTGATAAACTTTCAAAACTCCTGTACAACAAAAAAGTTTTGTTGGAGGAGTGGAGGGGCGAGGGAAAGCAGAATAATTGGGGAATAGTTCCTCAAAATCTATTTGCTAGAATGATTTCTACATTGTGATGAAGTTCATTGCATATGTAAAATTGTTGGCATTGTTTTCATATGAATTAAACAAATAATACAAAATCATTTTCCTGTATTGAGTCGTGGTATTTACTTGCAACTGATTTCATCATGATTTGGAGTAGCTGTCAGAAAGTATGTCTACCCATAAGTTCTTGGCCAATTATAACTGCTGGATATATATTGATCTTATTTTTTTAAAATAAAAATTTGGTGTGACTTTCCTTCTGTAGTTTCACTATAGATTCAGTGCAGATTTAGGTAGTGGTTAGCAACAATAATAGTTTGAGTTTGCTATTCTCTTCATATTTATACCTGGATGCATTCTGATAGAGCATTAGTAAGAACACTCAAGCAAAGAATTGTCATCATCTAGGAAACCAAGAACAATTAAAACCATCATTCTTCACAAAGACTACTTCCCTGAAACATTACTCTTTGCAGGGGAATGATGCTTTGAAGAGGAGATTTTGGATACAGAAGCTCTCTGAAGACTATAAGGCAGCAGCCTTGTGTTTGCAATCCAGAGCATCCTGGATGGCAGAGACAGGAATGGTGGTCCCAGTAGATGCACATGTGCCTGTTTTGTAAAAAAAATATTGGAGCAGTCTTCTTCGGTCATTACATCTAGGGGTTCAGTCAACTGGATGAGCTTCTCTAGGTCCATGAATGGGAGTCCTATCTGCCTCATCCACGTACAAGAAAAATATGAACTGCAGGAGATAAAAATCCAACACGAAAAATTGTGCCACAGTGTGGAGATTAATTTCATGCTGCAGCACTCTTTCAGCAAAAACCCACAAATCAGACAAGAGGAAGAACCAGCTTGTGCTCCCTAAAGACTTCTTAGCATGGCAGTGTCACATCTGCTGTCATCTTTGAGTCCATTGAGGCTGTGGATTATTGTTGCTAACCACTACCTAAATCTGCAGTGAATCTAAAGTGAAACTACAGAAGGAAAGTCACACCAAATTTTGATTAAAAAAAAATAAGATCAATATATATCCAGCAGTTATAATTGGCCAAGAACTTATGGGTAGACATACTTTCTGACAACTACTCTAAATCATGATGAAATCAGTTACAAGTAAATACCACGACTCAATACAGGAAAATGATTTTGCATTATTTGTTTAAATCATGTGAAAACAATGCCAACCAGCGGCGTAGCGTCGGGGGGGGGGGGGGGGAAGGGGGGGAACTGTGGCACAATTTTTCGTGTTGGATTTTTATCTCCTGCAGTTCATATTTTTCTTGTACGTGGATGAGGCAGATAGGACTCCCATTCATGGACCTAGAGAAGCTCATCCAGTTGACTGAACCCCTAAATGTAATGACCGAAGAAGACTGCTCCAATAATAAATAAATAAATAAATGCCATTTTTAGTGTTCTCACTTAGTTGTTGAATGGTGTGAGTGTTGTTTCAGTTTACAGTAACCCCAAAAGAAAGTAATCAGTTGGTGTGAAATCAGGAGATCTTGGTGACTATAGGTCTTTGGATATCATTTTGTCTTCAAAGAATGACTGAAAGTTCTTCATGCTGCTCTCTAAGGTAGGATATCTGACACTGTCTTGCTGGTAAAAGAAATAACCCTGAGTGAGTTCAATGTCTCCAAACTGCTTTATGAAATATTATCATGAAAGAAATAATCAAACCATCAATAATGGGGCTACTAGAAGGAAACTGTTTACTGCAACAATCCTCTCATCATTCTGCAGCCAAATGAGAAAATAAAAGTAAGCATTCATTACATTCCTGCTGATGCACTGTGCAGTGCTGTGGAAAAGTTGCAGTTGAGTTCAAAAGTGCATAGAGATTGACAAGGATCAATTCCAGCATCTGCAATAAAGGTGAGTTTGCATGGTTGGATCTATGTTCATGCTAAATTTCAACTTGCTAGCTCCAAGATGTAGGAAGTTATGCCATTTTTCATGGGTTATGCAAAAGAAACATGGATTTGTGAATGATATGCATAAGTCTTGGACAATGTAATTGGAAATCACAGGCAAGGTTCTCAAATGTTTTTTCTATTCAAAAAATGTTTCAGAGTAATCAATTAGAGCAGGAAAAGACTTTAAACATTTGAGTAGGCACATAAAGACAAATAACCTAACAATCAACATTAAAAAAAACTATCTTCATGGTAATACAAAGTAGAGAAAGTATTAAAATAGAGGGGATAAAAATATTCTTTGATAGGGAAATCCCCCATCAAAAGGAGTTGAGACAAAAACTTAGATTGGAGCAAACAATCTTGCCAAATCTGCTCAAAAATTTCTGCAATCAATGGGATGATGAGTAAAGTGTGATACTTAATTCCAATGTCACTTTTAAAAACACCTACTATACTCTAATTCATCCCCCATTCGACTGCTTATTAATATGGGATTATAAATATCAAAAGTATCTGCATATGATCAAAGTGCTCCAAAAAAGAAATATCTGGATTATGAGTTTTGCTGGCAAAATAGAGAACATGCTAAAGGTGCTCTATTTACAAGATTTTTGCTATTAAGGAATAATTAATAAATAATAATTAATTCAATTAATTCAATTGAAATTGAATAATAAGTAATTCAATTTCACGTTTATCAAATAATTTATTTTGAAAGTGAAGTTCTTCATGCCAGAAACTTTAAATTAATTAGGACTGTCAGCTCCCATCCTTATGAAATGAAGCCCCCAAATTAGGAAAATTAAAAGTACCCAGAACTTATGCAAAATTTGCAGGGAAAAAAATCTCAATAGGACTGAGTATTTAACAAAATGTCCAAGGTTAGCAAAATCAATCTGAAGCTTAAAGCCTAATCCATTACTTAAGGATGAGAACCTAACATGGAAAGCAGCTCATAATGATAATGATGTAACAGGCTGAGTCAAAGCCAAATTATAGTCCACTGGTAGAACTGTGACAAAAGGAGCTGTTCATTTCTGGAAAGTACATTTAACTATAAGTTTAGAGATGCCTTTTAAGATGTTAGTGGTTGCCATCAGCACTTCTACGTGCTTGCAACCATGAGGAATAAGATTTGAGAAGTTACTTGAAGGGGCAGTGTAGTCCTTTGTGTCTTCAAGCATCGCATTGAAGCTTGGCTTGGAGACCAGAAGTTGAAAGTGTGTCAAAGGCAGTGGTATGGCCAAGGGGGGGTTGGGGGTCATAACCCCCTTGGGGTCAATTTTACAGGTTCGATTCTCAAAAAACATTTTATTTGGACAGAAACACAGGGTGGGTTATCAGCTTTTTCATATGTTAACCCCATTCGGATTCCCTGGGTACGCCACTGTGTGTACAAGCTTCACGGACAAAGGGTCAAAGGTAATTGATAAAAAAAAATAGGAAGCATTACTTTTCGGGTGACTCTCGCACATTTCAGAGGTCTTTCCGATCAGGAAAAATTCACTTTCATTTTGCTAGGATTCATCTTCGCAGTAAAATGAACTTCCTTTCTTAGCTCTGGGAGAAATTTTAGAGTGACACCCCTCTTGTGCTACATGGCTCACTTAGCGACTGACGCAATGATCACGATTCATGAATTTCCTGTTAAATGGGACATTGAGGAAGTCGACGTTAGTTTCGGGGTATTTCGCTCAAATTTGGAAGTTGCAGAAATTGTCTTCGATCCTCACTTCCTCAGCGATGGATTCGTTTGATTTTTCATTGTCGAAGGAATAGTTAAAATTCTAATAGACAAGCTTGATTTCCTAGCTTGCACAATATCTCTCGGAGATTGTAACACGATCCGTGACTTCCTCCCGATGACAGCAACTCATGAATTTCCTATATAAAAGCGTGGCATTGAGGAAATGACCCTAGTTTCGATGTATTGCACTGAAATATAGAAGTTTCTGGAACTTGTCATAGACCCTCGCTTTCTTAACAAGAGATTTGTTTTGCCTCATTTAGGCAATGAATTGATGAATCCCTTGCATCTACCGTGACTTCCTTACTAGTAAGTAAACGCCGTGGAAGCTTCCACGGACCAAACATTTGTCCCTTGTAGGTTTGTCCCGCGACCCCACGTTGGGCCAACGACAAATGCTGACGTGCGGCCTGACATTCAGGCGATTAAAAGAGGTTTCGATTGAGATTCTGTATTTGTACATAATTTTTGAGCTCCCCAAAAGGGGACCTTGACGCCGAGTCTCTTTCGGTGTGGCTGGAAGTACTCCAGGGAGCAGTACTTCCAGGGAGCAGTACTTCCAGGGAGCAGTACTTCCTTCGATTGTCATCTTTGGAAGCCTTCACTTTCCGCACTGGATTTGTGGATTAGAAGTGCTTGTCCAGTAAGACTCGGGTGATCATATCTTTTATCACACCCGAGCCTACCTCTGAAGGGGAGCCAGACCCAGCTTCCACAATCGAAGGAAACTAATCTCCTTCATCCTCACCCTATTGAGTGAAGCCCAGTGGCGGCTCGTAGACGAAAAATTATGGGAGGCTAGCTCATGATCTTTATAATAAACAAGAATCCATTGCAGTATTAATGGGAGCATGAAGCACGAAAGTTGTGCTTAGTCGCTGAGCGAGGAATCGTTTTATGTTCACAGTTTATATTGTATCGAAATCACACAAAAAAGCAGAGTGGATATTGAAACCTTCGATCTAGCACGTGAGAGAAGAGGTGCATGCTGCCCGAGGAGAAAAGTAGTGGTCTGACAACTTTCTCCCCTTGCGAGTTTCACAACTTATAAAAAAAATCACACCTAGGGAATATAGTATTATTATGATATAATATTTTATATATATACAGGGTGCCCTAAAAGTCGCTTTACCGAGATTATACTCACGTTCCAGGGAAAAGCTACTTTATTTACAATCAACCACGAGCAGAAAGTGAAAATGAGGAGCAACAGAAATTGTTCAAATTGTTGTCCATCGTGTTCAATGCACATTTCACACCTCCTGCAAATAAAAATCTGAACGCAAGTGAAAATAATCACAGTTAAACACTTCACCGTCTCGGTAAAGCGACTTTTAGGACACCCTGTATATATGTAGAGAGAGAGAGAGAGAGAGAGCCAAGAAAAATTTGCGAAAATCACTGGAAGGGCAATGAGTATACATTGCCCCCTTCCAAGTCGAATACAGTCGAACTCGTTATAACGACCTCGGTTATAACGACAAAAGCGCCAGGTCCCGGCGTAGAGCCCATAAGGCACATTACATTTTACCTCGGTTATAACGAAACCTTGGTTATAACGAAGTCCATTGAAGGTCTCACAGACGAAATCGACAACGTTTATGTCCCTAATCCATCATTCTTGACTGACATTTCCGTCACCGGAAAAATTAGCGTTGGCGAGCCATAACTTTATATTTCCTGGATTCGCATTCCTTGAGAGTCATGAGGGTGTGGCTGGAGCAATGTTAGGGAGGGATAATCCCCAGTAACTAAGATCACCTTATCTTCATTCGCCATTTGCATTTCTCGTTGACAACGTGGCCAATGGAAAACAAAAGAGGCAAGCCTTCACGATTGAAAGGAAAGTGTGCTTGGTTAGTTTAATTAGGAAGAGCTCGAAGTAAAGCTAACGTCGCGCGCGAACATGGACATCTGTTCAAAACGTTATATAGCATCAATTTTGAAAACAGGAAAACGGAGTGCCAATAAAGGCAACCTCGGTTATAACGAACCTCGGTTATAACGACGGTTTTTACCTAGTCCCTTCGATGACGTTATAATCGAATTCGACTGTATAATATTATGTATATTCACTGTTAGAAGGGCAACCCCTTGACCAGCTACAGCCTAGCCTCCGACGGGCATCTCGAAACGATTGTCAAATGCCGGGCAGTAAAAGGGGGACAGGCAGAAGAAGGCTTTAAAGCAAAGGACACCGAAGCTTGAGGCTGGATTATTGATGCCATTCGACCGGTTTTGTAAGGGGGTGTACGGCCGGCCTAGAGCACCAACAGCTAATATAACCTGATTCTGCGGTCAACCTATAAGGCCAAAGATGTTAAATAGAAATCGGAAGTACTCCCTATTCCAAGGACAATTCCAGCTGAAGTCCTTCTGTGCATGCCATCGACCCACCAAGCCGTGCAGGAGTCTCGTCAGGGGCACGACCCTGCTATCGGCTTGCGGTGCAGCTTGACCCTTTTCGACATCTCCACACTAGGAATGAAAAGGTCAAGAAGAAAAACAATTTCTGCCCGAACAGAGCAGATGAGGGCGTCCACAGCTTAAGTCTCTCTCACATTCACCACAATAGCACAAATCATTAGCTGATTAAGGTTCGCACCTATGCTACTCATTAGCAGCCAGTGTATTGTGTTCTATGAATGTGGAGATGACGTTGCTCAGGTTACCAACATCCCACTCACTGTTGAGCAGTAAGAAGTTTTTCCTAGTGTGGAGATTCGTGCCCGAAGGATCTCACCACGTCCCCAGACTCATAATAGTGAAAGATCGGCAAAGGGAGAAGCCGATGGACTAATATGCCTCACTGGTAAAGGATATTTTGGATGTGCTGCTATCCGAGCCTACGTATGCCCGCCTTCAAGTGACTGGAAGTGAAACCTGTCCCTGTGGAAAAAGTCCTGAAAAAAATTAGAGTAGAAGCAAAAGCAACAGAAAATGGAGCAGAAAAAGCTATTGTGCGAGAAGGCGAGGATCCGGCGCATAAGATGCCTGGGACATTTCTAAGTAATGAAAGGAAAAATGGCCGAAGCCACCACCCCCTCTCCATACCTCTATAAGATAGGCAAATAGTGAGTCTAGTGAAAGAGAAAAAAGTGCTGTTTAGGAATCCAGCTTGGATATCCATCACTTTTAAGTTTCTCATAAGTTTATTTTAAGTTCTTCATTCCTAGCGTGGAGATGTCGAAAAGGGTCAAGCTGCATCGCAAGCTGATAGATAGCAGGGTCGTGCCCCGCACGAGAGTCCTGCACGGCTTGATGGCACTTCAAGCAAATTTCACTAGCTTTCTCTTTTTTTGTGCGTTCTTCGCAGTTCTTCTGTTGTTTCGGTCCACTTCGGGTCGGGGTCTGCTATGGATGGTCATCTTCTGTTCATACTTTCATACATTTCGCCTTGATGTCTCTGCGAGTCGATTCATCGCTCGCAGCGTCTCAGCTGACCCAGATTGTTTTTCAAGGGAATCTGTTCACCTTACAAATATACAGTATATACAGGGTGTTCGTATTTAAACGCAACATTGGGAAATTTTTGCCGTCTGTTTGTGGAGTTCAGCGGGTACCTTATGGTTAACGGGGTTGCATATCTGGAAGGTTGAAACCAATAACTGAGGGGTCGGGAACCTATGGCTCATGAGCTAAATTTGGCTCACGAGCCGAAAAGTTTGGCTCATTGAGTCATGGCTGGAAATCATGGTTGTTCCTCATTTTCCTCATGTATCAAAGAATGCGTATGTGTATTGCCAAATTCAGAAAAAATTATGTTGTCCTGGAAATCTTTCTCTCACAAAGACTTAACTTGATCTTAATATGGCTCACATGGCCAAAAAGGTTTCCGACCCCTGCATAACTGGTGTGTTTCCATGCAGATATGCAACCCGGTGGGCCTAATAGCTTTCGCCGAACTCCATCTACAGGCGGCAAAATATTCCTAAAGTTGTGTTTAAATACAAACACCCTGTGTAAACTGGCAATGCGAATTTGGATAACCGAAAAGCTCTCTACTTGAAGCAAAGGTGCCTCAAGACATGCTAGCAGGTACCCGCTCATGCGCAATGCAGACGGAGAGGCCGGTCTCCCTTCTCTCGTACAGTATACTATCGTATATCTAGTACTACGGGATACCCCTATGGATTGTCTATGAGCCAGAGGAGGCCACCAGGCTCTGGCCTCTCATCCGTGATATTGGGCTGGAGTAAACTGTTTGAGTCTGGTCTTCGCTCGTTTTGTGTCAGTTGAGAATGAATCAAATGATTATCAGGGACTTCTTTCAATTATTTGCTATCCTAATGGATATTTTCATCTGTATGGGGAAGGGTCGTCTGAGAGTTTTTGAGAAGGCCGGGCCTTTCTTGCTTCCCCTGACGAGCCACCACTGAAGAAGCCCCAATTTGAACCATGCTTCCTCTACGATTAACAGGAGTCTCCTTGGACTGCCTAACCTGTTTCAACAAATATATTTGAGATATTCGAGTGTCTTCCCTTACGTTCTCTGAATGAAAAGATTAATTACCGCATGAAAAGTACTGGGGTCTTAATCCTTTCGGTACGGAGTTTTTTTTAATGCATTGTCGTGCCTCCCGGCCAGGGAATTTTTCGGGGTGCGCTCGATGTTTAGACAAAAAAAAAATTGGGCATATAAGATGAAGTACCTTCGAGTATGAGTGGTTCAAAGTTGCATCCATCTTGGTAGTGCTTTAGGGTGTGGTATTTCCGGAAGCAAGGGTCGACACGGAGAGCCTTATTGCCTCAGAGTCACTATGGTTTATTATCTCTACTATTTCATTCTTTCTAGCAAGGCAATCGATCACTCCTTGATCCAGCCATGTTGCTCACTTACAGCTGGGATCTCAGTTTTTTTTATAACCCTTTTGGGGTTATAAGAAACTCATTAACCCTTTAGGTACTGACTTTTGTGGTAACTATCCTCACCCACAAAAAAGTTAGTTTTTCGAAAATGTGAAATCGTGGATTTCCTGTTGCTAAAAAATAATACGACATAAAAATTTAACATTCTTGTTTATTCAAACTATGTTAGAACGATACCTATTAGTCGAAAAAGACACGTTGAAAAATTCTATTAAAAGCTTTAAACTACTGCTGACAGATGCCAGCACGTTTACTAAAATTTATATTACAGTCGTATATAAGCGACGATAGAACTAGGCGTCAGAAACTGAAGACGCGTTTACGCAACGACAGTCCAAAGGCACGGCCTGAATTAATTAATGAGTAATTAATGAGTCACTCCCTGATCACACCGAAATAGCGGCTACATAGGCGCCATCTCGCATCATCTGTGGGAAGCTTTTTGTTCAAATAATTGAGATAGATGTCTCATCCTGACCAACCAACGAACTTGGGCCCAACGTTGTTTGCTACCTGGGTTATTGAAGATCCCGCTAGTTTCCGAGCAATTCGCTGAAATTGGGAAAAAATCAAGAGAGTGGCCGTCGACTATCATCTCGGTGGTGAATTCGTTTTCCTTGTCATAGACGAAACATTGTTAAATCCCTTTAAGCTATCTTGATTTCCAAGACTATTTTCGGAATATCCCCCAGCAGCACAATACATTGGGCCCACGTTGGCTGCGAGTGGGAAAAAGTGGCCTAACATCGTAGTGCGCTGCCCGTGTTGGCCCCACATTGGCGCTAGGGGGGCAGCCAACATTTGTCATGACTCAGGATGCGACTTCTATCTCAGTTATTTGAACAAAAAGCTTCCCATTGGATAAACGAGATTGCAAGGAAGTAAGATTTATTACAAAAAGCTTCCCACTGTTGATGCGAGATGGCGACTATGCAGCCGCTATTTCAATGGGATCAGGGAGTGATTCATTGATTTAAGACCCCAGTACCTTTCTTGCGGTACATGATCCATTTCCATGAAGAACGTGAAGGAAGACACTCGAATTTCTCAGTTCATTTGTTTAAAAAGATTAAGCAGTCCAAACAGACTCTTGTAAATCGTGGAGGAAGCATGATCCAAATTGAGGCTTCACTCGATATAGGGAGTAAAAAAACAAATAAATTTTCTTTGATTGCACAGGCTGCATCTGGATCCCCTCGAGGAGGTTCGGATGTGATATGACCTCCGAGTCTTGCCCGACAAGCACTTCCATAGTGGAGGAAGGGCCTAATGGTGCTCAAATCCTGCTATGTAGAGTGAAGGCCTCAAAAGATGACAATCGGAGGAAGCATTATTGCCTGGAGTACTTCCAGCCAAACCGAGAGAGACTCCGTGGAAAGCTCCCCGGTAGGGGAGCTGAACAATTATGTACGGAAATACAATCTCATTCGAAACCTCCTTTTACCCCCTGAATGTCATGGCGCACGTCAGCATTTGACGTTGGCCCAACGTGGGGCCGCGGGACAAGCCTACATGGGACCAACGTTGGGAACCAACGTTGGGCCCACGTCGCAAATGTCGAATTCCAACATGGGCCCAACGCTAACTCAACGTTTATGTGCTGCCGGGGCGGCAGCAAACAACGTTGGGCCAACATTGGCTGCGAGTGGGGGAGCTTGGGCCTACGTCGCAGTGGGCTGCCCATGTAGACCCAATATCGGTTAAATTTTGATTTTACAATTTATGATAAAATCGTAGAAGTGTTTATTCCGGAAGTTAAAATTTCTGAAAACACCCGTTTTAAAGGAAAAATTAATGCAGATGAAGGAAAATTTGAATTAGATTTTAAACTCAGCCAATGCGCACCGCAGGCCCGCTTTAGCCTGGACCCAACCAATATGGCTTCAAAATGCACCCGTTTTCCCTATACTACTCATATGGGCGCGCCATCTCCAGTTCTTTTTCTTAGCTCAGTGCATCTATCATGTCTCAGGGTGAGACATCTATCTCAATTATTTTAACAAAAAGCTTCCCACAGAATAAGCGAGATGGCGGGTATGTGGCCACTATTGCAACAAAAAGCTTCCCACAGTTCATGCGAAATGGCGACCACGCACCAGCTTTTTCATCGGCATCAGGGAGTGATTTATTAATTTAAGACCCCAGTACCTTTCTTACGGTACTTGATCCATTTCCATAGATGACTTAAAGGAAGACACTCGAATTTCTCAGTTCATTTGTTATCAAACTGGTTATCAAACCAGACTTGTTAATCGTGGAGGCAGCATGATTCAAATTGAGGCTTCATTCGATATAGAGAGGATAAAATACATTTTTCAATTGATTATGGAGGCTGCGTCTGGTTCCCCATGGAGAGGTTCGGGCGTGGTTAAAGATATGGGGTGGAGTGCTTAAAACTGACTTTAGCGTAATGGAGCTTCAAACCTCCTTTAGCAGCGCTAAGGGGTGGCAGACTGGATGAGTGTCAAGTTTTAAGTACTTAAAGGACTAATACATATTTCTGAATGCCCAAAACACCAGCCTACCCGACCGATTTCTATTAATTGCTAGGCTAATCTCACACTTGGAGGTGCTCCTCTTTGGAGTCCGAAGCACTGATCTTGCAATGTTCCCAACATTGGGCAATGGACTGAAGACAAGTGAGTGGGATGTTGAGCATCTTGTGATGAAGCTGCACAACACAGCCTTTCTGCCTTTCACAATGTCTGCTAACTGGTCCTTCACCAGTCTGAGAAACTCTTTTTGGATGTCTCTCAGGGGCATGTGGCAAACTTGCCAAAACCACTGGACTGGAGATCTCTTGATCTGGAGAAGTAGCTACTAATCCTGAAGACTCTCACATTTGGAGGCAATCGATATCATATTACAAAGTCTTACACCAACTAGTCGATATAAGAACCTCACTTAGGCAGCGTCAGTCTGTGATCTGGTTCTATTGATTACTTCCCTAAGTCATAGTTAAGGGTTTGGGGGGAAAAAAGCACTGAAAAAAAGGAGAGACAAAAGTCTCTTTGAAGATATCCCATTTGGGAATCACTGTCCAGAGTTTCTAGGAAGCCCTGGAGATGCGATTGTCTATATCTTTTACATATCACCCATTGCTTGAGAAGAAGATATCAAGATTCTCCTCTCCAATTGACTCCAATTGTTTCAAGGGGTCCTTTAACTCGACATTTAGTGTGCACTATGGAGGACTTCTTGAGCACATAACCTGGGATTCGGGGAATACTAAGTCTGGACTCATCACACATCACTTTTGGTATCAGAAATCTCAACATCTATCGACCTTAAAATATCGTGCAATACACCTTTGGAATGCTTTGATTTTGAATTTTTCTTAATTTGTCCCCATTGATTTATCATCATCCCTTTCTTTCTCTACGAACGACTAAATTTCCTTTCTACAACTCACTCTTAGATTCATCTCTCTGCTGCAATCTTGACACTGGTGAATAAACTGTAAACCAACATCCAGTCTCGTGAACTAGAGCTCCGATTTTGCCCACAAAGACCCTTCCTTTCCTTTTCTTTTTGACAAATTTTAGACGAATTAATTAGAATTGAAATGGCAACGAAAAGCAACTCGTTCAAAGTAGTTAAGAAAAGTGGTTTAGGCTTAGGTCTTGATCGAAAGGAATACCAAAACGTTCAAGTTAGGCCTGCATGAGTGCAGTGCAGATCTGTGGACCTAGAGGTATCTAGAAGAACTCTTAGACTGCAGGTCCATCTGACAGAATTTGGCCTGGTCAGTTTGCAAATAGGCCAAACATTAAGCCGATCAAAGGCCTAGCGAACAATCGGCTATTGAAAACCGGGAGCGTCAGTCCTACTCTAACGATGGCCTTGGCCAGGTTCTATGTAACGTTATGAAGAGTTAGGCTTATCCATTTGGCTCACAATCATGCCTGCACTTTTGTTCCTCTCTTACCTTATGAAAAACTTGTTCGTAAAGCTTTTCTTCGGCCGCACGTCCACCACATTTCCTATGGTTGAGATCAAAGAAATGCTCCGGCATGGCTAACACGTGGTTTGAAGGGGGCTGATTGACCCCAAAAAGATAGCTTCAAAAGGTGCCGCGACAGCAGCGGCAGCCTTGATTGTATCACGTTCCCGGTGAATTAGTGGGTTATTGAATAGACTGACAGGCTCTGCAGGGATAGAAAGAACGAGGCTACGTGAAAGATGTCATGCTGATTGTGAAGTGATGAACGGTGAAGAACTACTGTGGAATCTAGATTAACAAGGATTTGACGTGAGAGAAATCGCGAATATTGAACCCAGCCAAAAAGCGGGAGGGGAATGCTCCTGCGCAAATGCCTGTGCTATGGGCCTGAGCACATATGAGAAGCAAAATAATCGATTTTGAAAGGTGCCAAATTCAACGAATTGCAATGTGAACCAAGACAAACGGAAAAGATATGCGGTCAGAACGCAACGAGTGGGAAGAATAAGCGCTAGCGGGAATGTGGAGACCCATGACTAAGGGATCTGCTGTACCAAACCCCCATGATGAATTAGTGAGTCATTTATTGGCTGACATGTTCTGGAGTGGTAACGAAGAGAAAAGAACGAGACCACGTGATCGAGGCCATGATCGTGAAATGATGAACGGTGGAGAACTGGTGTAGTATCTAGTTTAACCCCTTATAGTGTATAACTCTGGGACATGAAAATAAATTATTTATAATGTCGAACCTGCTTAATAAATTGCATTCATAGCACAGAAATGATAAGTTGATTATTTAAAATATTTTAATATAAACGTTTGGAGAAGTGGTCTAAGACAATAAGATTCACTTGGAATAGATATTTCAAGGGAGAATACCTCATAATGACTTATTGTAATTAGAGTATACTAGCAGAAACCGAAGAGTGGGACACGGAATGCGCCTGCGCTATAGGCTTGCGCTTGCGTATTGGATCTGCGTCTGGCAGAGACTCCCCGTGGTGAGTTCCATAGTCTGGGTCCTTTTCAATGCATGCGCGTGCGTCCTTGTGAATCCACATCTGGGTGGATGAGAGCCCATGACGCACGCAGGCGCACGTCCATAGCGCAGATGCATGGCATGCACCGTTATTTCGTAACACTAAATATTTGCGATTACTTGTCACGCCAAGTCATTGGTGATTTAGATAGGCGCCCTGATATCTTCCAATTGAAAGTATTCAATGCATGGTCACGTTCGGTCGATGTCCTTCGACATGATGTCCCCAAGTAGCCATGGGTGATCCAATGGACAGTCCAGTTGTCCAAAGATGGATAAAAGACCAGAAGCAGTCATCCTTTTGGATGTTCAAAGGATGTCATCGCCATGTATCGATTTCTTCTCATTGATATTGAGCTTTACCTGGGCAAAATTTCCTTACATCTCACTCTCAATCATGTCAGGTTTATGGAATAGCGATATGATATCTGGTGCTCTTTTTTTTCTTAAAATCTCACATCTTAGGTCGAAACCCAGTAACTTCGATCATCATATCAATAATTTGACATAATTGGATCATTGCATGATTCCATTTGGAATTCGACATTCCGAATGAAACGATGCATCAGTCCGTCTTTGGATATCCATTGGATCTTCAACAAAGGAACTTCAAAGGGCATCTTCTCACAATCTATCTTTGGATGTCCTTGCATGGACGGGCATGCGCACGTTGAAGCCTTCCATCTGGCCTGACATCAAGCTATTCATTCAATAAAAATAAATTTCCCACAATATAAGCGAAGTTGTGCTGAACTCGTAAGTATGTGTCTCATTTCTCCAAATTCTAATGGATGGTTCTACGGAATACTCAATGTTTTTTTCAATTACAAGCAGAATGAAGAAAGTCATTTAAAGTAATTTTTTGTTGTGAGACGTAACCTAGCTCAAGGAGACTCTGAGCAATTCTTGCACAATGCGTGGAGAGAGTAGGGTTCCCCTGGTAAGGTAAGTCTACGGGCATCCCTTACCTTTTCATTCGTGTCGCCTGTGGAGATGAGGAGCACAGCCTGTTGATCAGGAGGATATAGCAGGAAGTTGAGAACTCTTCTCAAGAATTCTCTATTTTACATCCATCATAACTCTTCTCTTTCAGATACCTCTAGGGAGGTGGGGGAATGAGCCTACCGTCTCTGAACTATGTAATCAGTGAAAAATGCTGCCCTTTCCCTTGTCATGAATATTCACCTGCGTGCAAATTTTCCCCCATTGCTACCTGGGGAATAACAATACTTGCACCCCTTCATGGTGATCCAATGGGTTCCCCATAGGGAATATCCAATGTACAGGTATATGGAAAAAAAAACGGACGTCCAATTGGCCAATAATTATTTTTCAACGAGATTGGATGTCCAAAGTAGATATACAGTCGATGTCCAAGTGCCCATGAGTGTGCTTTCAACGGATTTATTTTGGTTTTTTAACCAAAATAAATCCAAAATAAGTCCTGCTTGAGTCGTCCGGAGTTATTTGTTTTTTTCTTTCAACTGCCTTGCATGGTTGCAGCATGTGTATGGAATCTGGAAGACTTGGAATATTTATCCAAGGGTATACATGGCATATAAAATAATGGGGAGGGGCAGAAGTTCATTCCCTCTGGCGTCTTCTGTAGACAGCATCCAGCATGCAAATTGCACACGAAAATGCAGAAAGGAGGATCAGGCTTGCACTCTTTGGGCATGATGAACTCTTGGACTTGGTGAGACAGCAATCGCAAATATTGATTGCTACGAAATATTGGGGCATGGAATGTGCCTGCGTACACCATGGGCTATCATCCTCTCAGATGTGGAATCACAAGGGCGTACGCGCATGCGTTGAAAGGAATCCAGACTTTGTAACCCACAAGAGGAGTGTCTCTGCTAGACGCACACTTCAAGCGCAAGTCCATAGCGCAGGCGCAGGGGCCATTCGCGCAGGCTCATTCCGTGTCTCACTCTTTGGTTGCGTTCAATATTCGCGATAACTCTCTTGTCAAATCCTTTTAGAGTCCACATTAGTTCCCCACCGTTTGTCATTTCACGGTCAGCAGGTCCTCTATCATATGATCTCGTTCTTTTCTCTCCGTTACCCATCTGGAACCTGTCAGCCAATTCAATGACCCACTAATTCATCGGGGCATGTTACAGTGAATCCCCTAGTCACAACCCCCCCCAAAGTACTAGTTCTGAAAAAGTTTATTTATTACATTGCATCTTGTGAGACATGAACATGTAATTTATTAAAGCAGTCCGTCCGTCAGGTAATACAAATGCATAAGTAGTCAATTGAGTACTATAAAGGTAATAATAGTAATATGAAAAAAACATTCTCCCGTATGCAAAAAAATTAATCACCTCCGTCGTGGAGAATACCACCTGTTGCATTTGGTGGAATCACAGCTTCCCACGACATGACAGCTGACGGCCACGAAGCCGGACATCGCCTTACTGGACAAGGAGGCAAGAGAACTCCACGTGATCGAGTTCTCCTCTCCAGCCGAGGACATCAATGCGAAAGAAGAGAACAGGGAAAAATATTTAAACCTTATGTTCAAGCTTCGACAAATATGTCCTGGTCACAAAGTTGCGCTCGTAGTCGAGATCATCGGGTGCCTTGGAGGGATGAAGGACACGGTCCTGTTGGCACTGGAAATAATTCCAGCCTGCTCGCCAGTAGCTCCACTTCTGGCCAAAAGTATGCAAAAATAGGTAATCCTAGGCTCTCTTCGTGTTCTTCGAACCCACTTGGCGGGCTAAAGGACCTCGGCTTAACGCCCTTGTTGGGGACGGCAGGGTTTCTTTAAACAAATGTCCGCCTGCCCCCAAGAATGATGGGGTGGGCAGAAAGCTCTCAAGGTAAGGTCCATCGCTGATGTGGGGAAGCAGGCCGGCAGGATATGTATTTTAAATACATGTAGCACATAATAATAAAAATGAGCATGTAACTGTTATCATTGTTTAGTCTAAAAGTCAGCGGATGGACGTCGCCCGTGCACTACATGAGGTGATAAATGTTCGCTGATGAGTTGCCACAGTCTACAGAGGTAGGCATCATTTGTTTGGTGGAAACCCTTCATTATGCGGAGAAGATGGTGGAATCCTGTGGCTGAAAACCGAGTAACGACGTGTTGGGGTACGGTAGTTTGAGGCTTTCCAAGATTTCTGGGTCATAGCTGTAGAGGCCTTACCATACGGTTTCCACAGCTCAACCGCTATGATACTTTTAAAGTTTTCAACTGATGCCCAGTTCCAGCTTCCAAGTTTCGTGAATGCTTCCGATAAGAAATGTTCCACACGTAGCGATAATCGAGTTGCTCAAGGTGATGCTAGAGATCTCTACTGCTCTACTTAGGAATATCGCTTTGATTCTATTCAGGTCTCGCAAGTGAGAAGTTGATAGGCCATTCCAGATCACGTGGAGAACTTAGGTGCAATTAGGCATGACGTTTATTTTGAAGAGAGACAGAGCAGCAGGTATTGAGAGCTCTTGTTGGTTCTTGGTGGAATAAGTCGCCGCTGTGCATTTTCGGAATTTCGTCTTCATATGCTTTGACAACGTTTCTGTGACTTGGAGTAAGACTCCGAGATAGGAAAATTCATTGAGGAACTCCAAGTTCGTATCCCTAAACTTGATTTTATCCTGTTTCGCCAGTTTCCCTCCGATCCGGAATTTCATCACTTTCGTCTTGTCTGCTTTCACTCGAAGAGAGTTCTCTCTGGACCAAAGCTCCAATGCGCTCGCGGCTGTTTGAAGGGCATCTCTTGAAGAGGAGTAAGTTACTACCTGGTTACTTCGTCATCTGCATACATTATTATCCCTGTGTTGGCGGAACGTCCCTTTTTATAAACTCTGGGAGATGTGCAGTGAAAAGAATGAATGGAAGTAGATTCATGGAATCGTCCCAGGTTTGGGCAATAGGGATTGTTTTTCTCAGGTTATCGTCCACTTGAATCAGGTTTTCCTTCGGTATGGTGGCAAGGAGTCGTATTTTTCCTATTTTTCCGAGTAGCTGGGATCTTCGGGTTAGTTTGAGGAGGAGGAGATAACGATCGATACAGTCGAAGGCCTTTTTTATATCGACGAAAAGAGCGAATAGAGTTTTCTTTGGTACGCTGAGATGTGCTTCCAATTTGAACTTGAACAGTTTCAGAGCATCTACGGTTCCGCAACCATGAAGAAATCCGTATTGTTCTTCGGGTAACTAGCGCTCGCTGTGACGCGTGATCCTCTGACAGAGTTGCTTGGTGAAAACCTTGAAAACACAAGAGGTTAGGGCGATGCCCCGATAGCTGTTGGGATCGCTTTTCGAGCCCTTCCCTTTGAAAATTATTTTCATTGGGCTGCACTTCTATTGGGTTGCCACATTGCCTCTTTCAAGACATATGTTGAATAGTCTAGTCATGGTGGCTTGTGACATTGACTGAGTTAAGAAACAGTTAAGAAACGATCCGGAAGGTCAATAAAATTGACGGATAGGGATCGGCGAACCCTGAAGAGGGTGGTTACATCACCCCCGAAGACGTCCCTACAAAACGTGAGATCGGAGCTCCAGATGTCAACAGGATTGTCCCTAAGTGCGTGCACTGTCCGTAGGGAGTTGCACGGCCTTGATTTTCATGGTAGAGCTGCAGCTCACAAGCCCAACATAACACCAACGAACGCCAAACGTCGTTTGGAGTGGTGCGTTGCCCATCGTTCTTGGACTCTGGAACAATGGAAAGAGGTCCTATGGAGCGACGAGTCGGGCTGCATAATGTTCAGGTCTGACGGTCGAGATTGGGTTTGGAGAATGCCCGGAGAACGCTACCTACCGGAATGCATCGTCCCAACAATGAAGTTCGGAGGAGGAAGTGTCATGGTGTAGCGCTGCTTCTCGTGGTTCGGACTGGGACTGTTAATCATAGTGCCGAAAACCCTCAATGCCGTGTCGTATATTGACATTCTGGACAACTCCGTGGTACCTACACTCTGGCAATTCTATGGAGCTGGGAGCCCCTTCATGTTCCAGCACGATAATGCTTCGTCCCATAAACCCAGGCTTGTAAGCACCTGGTTTGAGGAAAACGAAGTTCCAGAATTGGCCTGGCCATCCCAGAGTCCTTATCTGAATTCCATAGAACACCTTTGGGACGAGCTGGAACGCTGGATCAGGGCGAGGCCGATACACCCCACTTCGACTGTTGCGATGGTGACTGCATTGAAGGAGGAAGGGCGCCAAGTTCCAGCTGCCTGCTATCGTGAACTGGTCGAAAGTGTTCCACGAAGGATCACTGCTGTCATTCAGGCCAAAGATGGGCCCGCACGTTATTAATTTCCTCATTAAAAATCTATTTTCTTCAACACTACTGGTGTTCGAATACTTTTGAGAGTATAGTCGTATATATTGACGAATATAGAACGTTGAGAAGCTGCAAACCCGTAAGGTATAGAATGTCACATATTGCTTGGAACTTCTCACCGTTCGTATCTGATCTGGCATTGAAATCCCCACACAGAATAACTGGTTTCTTTCCCTTTGTCTCTCAAAGAGTCGGCAATATAATCTAGAGCTCTACACAGGCTGTGGCCCAGCCCGATCGCCCCGACCCGACCTAACCCACCTGCGGTCTAAGGCCGAACTTTTCAAGATCCTTTTTCGGGTCGGGTCGCTCTGTATTTTAAAAATTAATTTTTTAATTTTATCATTCCTCAGGTCTGAGACCATGGAAACTGCGTGTCATGACTGGAGTCTTATTTATGCATGTAATCCGAGAGAAGGAAAATACTAAATCGTGTGACCATGAATATAAATAAAGGAAGGAAGAATTTGAAACGGACATGGGACAGTTGGTGCCCATCGAGATCGGTATCTGTCTGGCTCTTTCTCTTCCAAGCAATTTTCTCGCCAGTCTACTATCAACAACATCCTGTTTTTACAAAGAAATTTGGAACGATGAGGAAATACTCAGGAAAGCATAGGTTAAAACGTTTCAGTTTTGCTCGGGTCGGATCGGATCGGGCCGTGAAGTTGGGTTGGAATTCGGGTTTTGGGTCGGGTGTGGGCCATGACTTGAATTGGGCCTATCAAGTCGGGTACTGGAGAATCGGGCCCGTTCTGGGCTCTAATGGAGTCTATTACCTAGTGTGCTTCGCCCTTACTCGCTTTCAACCTCATTTACTGCGATGAGTCCTTGTATGAAGGGGCTGTGAAGGTGGATGCTTCGACTTTAATGGCACTAGGTGCAGGTGGTTAAGGAGAAGATGCACATCACTGGGTACACCAGGAGCACCGATGTGACAGTCTCTTAAGGTGTAATTATTTTTTAGGGCATATTCTCCTCATTCATTACGCTCTGATCGCATGTCTTGCTAGTTTGTCTTGGTTCACATTGAAATTTTTTTACCTTGGCACTTTGTGAAAGCGATTATTTCACTCCTAGAATCTGCTTAAGGTTATCGCGCAGGCACAGCCCCATTCCGCAAGCGCAAGCCTATAGCACAGGCGCACGGGCCATTCACGCAGGCGCATTCCGTGTCCCACTCTTTGGCTGCGTTCAATATTCGCGATAACTCTCTTGTTAAATCCTTTTAAATTTAGATTCCACGCTACTTCCCCACCGTTTGTCATTTCACGGTCAGTATGTCCTCGATCATATGGTCTCGTACTTTTTTCTTCGTTACCCATCCAGAACCTGCCAACCAATTTAATAACCCACTAATTTATCAGGGACATGGTACAGACCCTTATCATGGGGCTTCACACCCCTGCTAGACGCTAAACTGATGAACGCAGTGTCACACGATGATGTGGATTGTCACCGTCGAGTGCAAAGGAAGGGTTATTATTGCATCAGTTTACATTAATTGAAGGGAGGAATAAAGACGCCGTGGAGACTATACGCTCTCCAATTGGATTATGCGCAGCCACGCACTGCTTGACTGTGGACTGGGAGCCACTGAGTACGGGAAACAATGGCACGTGCTCCTTGGTCTGGTCTGTGGTATAAGTTTCGTTGCTCTCTCTTATTATCTGGTGTATCTTATGTATCTGTTGGAAATGGACGGGGAAGATGCCCCAACACTCTATATGGATCAGGTGTTCATTATATTCCACTATCGAATTCATTTGCTATTAGGCTTATTATTTTTTATGCGGGACATTCACATCTTACCTCATGGCCGTGCCTATCTGAACATGTATGGCAGATGCTGCTCTTAGTAAAGTTGAATCATTTCCAGGTTTTTTTTCACCTTGCTTCATGGTGAATACGGGTTAATGAATGTGATGAACGGAATGCCTGGCAATAAGGCCCGTGGCTAGGTTTAACTTGGAGACACTATGCAAGAGGACTGAGGTGGGAAGTATATCCTCCCTCTTCATAAGATATCAAATTAGTTCATATTTAGTTCATCTTGGTATGGTTGCTCTTCTCTCTCCCGACGCTTACCAAATTCGAGCTGGGAATATGAACGGCATTTTATACTTACATTATTCTGAATTTATTCCTGTATCGCTACTGTTATATTCATATTCCCTGCCTTAGAAAATTGTTCCTATATCTATAATACATGAAGGAAGACGATGCCGAGTTGTTGGGGGTACTGAATCTACTAGTAGAGGTATATTTCCACTCGTGAATATGAACGTGCAGGTCTGACATGTATACCACAGACCAGAATGGATTCTGAGCTCCAAATCTTGTATAGAAAGGATGTTTCATGAGACGAGCCATTTTGGAGATGCTTAAGAGAGAAGTCTGACCTTTCGGGAGAGGTGAGATTCAGGATGGGAGTACTTGGAGGAGTATTAGACTAAAACGAGGGCGCAAAGCTTCATCATTCATAACAACGGTTAGGGTCGAATCTAGACTAAAAATCTTTTCAAAAAGTGATTTTTCGTCAACGGTGTCATTGTCGAGATGTAGGGGGGAGAAGGATGGCGTCTGATGGAAAGGGAGATGCATGGTAGAGACATTATACTATACGTAGGTATACGTCTGGGATTCAAAATCTGAAAAGTAATTGTTTTAGGAGGTCCCTAGGGAAGTGCAAAGAGGGGGTCACACCGTCACCTCCGATTCATAGTTGAGCCAAAAGTCACTACCAAAGTTGCCGCTAGATGGCCATTCGAATAGTCGAATTCAAACGGCTTCGACTCGGAAACCGTTTGCCAGAGGAACCCGCAAATAACATCTTCAAAAAGCTAAGACAATCTTCTTTCGAATGAGGGGTTAAAACTCAAGCTGACTCTAAAGGTCAAAGGTCACGAGGCAATATTACTGGGTGTAGTCGTATTTTTTAGAACTGTTTTCCGACCGCCACTCCGGCCACAGATCCACCACGGAGAAAAGCATGCATGCGATTTTAGAGGACTTCTTGGTCGATCCATGTACCAAATCTCATGGGCCTTGTACGGAGCATTTTGGGGAAAGTACCACAATTTTTTTTTTGCAAAGATCGCTACTCCGTATGTTTTTTTTTTCTTCATTTCTCGCCTTCAGGGCAAAAATCGCCCCCCATTCGACAAGGGTGTCGAAAAACGTCCGAAATCGCTTTTCAGACATACATTGTGAAATTTTCTCTGGTATATCGATAGATATGGTTCTCTGGAGTGCATGGACACATTCACGTTCATGATCTATATTCTGGTTTCTTCGGAAAGTCTATTCAAGGGGAACGTTTCCAGTAAGATATCCACCCCCCACCTCTACATGACCGGACTTTCATCGGCTCGGGTGTCCCTGGTACATAATCATCTAAAATTTTTTGACACGCCCACAGCAATGAGTCTTGCTCGTATATATGCCCGAAACACCACATTTTCTGCCTTTATTCCCTTGGGATAGTACGAGTCTAGCAATGAAGTCAGGACATAGGTCGCGATTTCAGTAGGTTTCTTCAGGTTTAGAAGTTGACCTCTCCGTCATTTCATGCAACTATTTGAATTTGGTCTCCTCTTTCATGAATCTTTGATTAATCTTTCTTCATCTCTTTCAAGTAGCGATGCAATATTCTTGATTGTGCCACCAAAAGTTCGGGTTGGGGAACGGCTTTCGCGAAAATCTCGTTTCACTGCGCCTTCCCTTTCCGATTCCCAAATCTGTTACGAGGGACGTGTCCAGAAATCCGTGCATGCGTTATTACAATATTTCTATTTGCGTCTCCCTACGACGTGGCGTCCAAATCTTATCGGCAGTGTTCGCGTGGAATGTGAAAATCTGCTAGAAAGTCAGGTGTGTGTGTGTGTGTGTTTATAAACATATCCACCTTCAAGCTCGAATTTCTCAGGAACGAGGGGGTTATGCTGGGCCAGATTAAGGTTATGAGGGACTAAGGCTAATGGGAAGGAAGGGTCTAAGTATGAATTACATATTGCAAAAAATATATAGAATGGAGTGCCTAAAGAAGGGCCTAAAAATGAGGGCCTAAGGCTTTAGCCTTATTATCCTATGGGTTAATCCGGCCCTGGGGATATGTCATGATTTTTTAACATTAACCTATTAGCGACGACCAAGATCTCTACCCTATGATATGCATACCAATGAGTCTACTTCCCTCTGACCTGTGAGGTCTTGACTTACGATTTCTCAAAATACCAATTCAGTCATGTTTCCCTTCATGCCTCCTTCCTCGCGAACTACCCCAGGTTACTTTCCTACATCATGTGGCGGAATTATCTACGATTCGGATGAGACATCAATGGCCTTATTTGGCGATTGGGTCGCCAAATCGTGGGACTTTTTCCTTGTTTAGCTTTATGGTTTTCTAGCTGAGAACGGCGTGAGTTGAAGACAGGACACACTCATTTTCTTGCACAACCTCCCTTCCCCTACCCCCACCCCCAGCCTCCCAGCCTCTCGTGCCAGGATGTGCTTGGCACTCGACCTTCCCCCGCCCTCCCCCCCCCCCTTCCCCCTTCCCTCCCTCCCTTCCGTCTCGTTGTCTTGATCCGGTCTTGATATGACTAAGGGATAGCAAATGGTGTATAACTATAAGCGACACTCCTCTCCAATCCCATTCATTGACAGGGCTGGAATATAGATGTCGCTGTTGATCCTCCATCTGGCGTGCGCACATCAACAAGTCCACCACTGCCGAGCAGCCGACTCAACCAGACACGTGTGTTACGCACTGAGCTAAAAAAAAGAACTGGAGATGGCGCTCCCATAGGAGTGGTATAAGGAAAACGGGAGCATTTTGAAGCCATATTGGTTGGGAAAAGGGTAAAGCGGGCCTGCGGTGCGCATTGGCTGGATAATGGATCAGGTACCGCGGGAACATTGGAGCAGCCCTTCTGAATACGGAAGCATGCCCTGCCAATACCCGCCAACACCTCTACTATGCATCTCGTGGTCGCCCTTCCTCTCCTTTAGCCTTACCTTTGAACGTTCACTTGAAGTTCGTTTGACTTAATGCCTTAAACTTGCTGTAAAATATGTCAACTGTGATGATGCAAGGGCAGCGTAACGTTATCGCCTTCGTAGGCCCAGCAATCTCAGCAAAGGCAGGCCTGGAACTTGGAGGCCCACTCGAGAAATAGGAGATTCGCCCACATGAAAGAAGAGTT
>CAJPEV010002791.1:0-38884 GCA_905338385.1 Darwinula stevensoni
GTAATGGCCTTGGTGAAGAAGGTTCCAAAAGGGGGAGTGTATCCTAGTTGCACTCATCCATGCCCTTACTCTCATAATGATATATGGAGTCTTGCTGGCCGTATGCGAAGTCCCATGGTGGTGTTAATTTTTCATAAACCTGATATCATGTACTTCACGTCAGATGGAGTGACGTCTAGTTTATGGAAAATATACGTACACTTTGGTGACGTAAATATACGAACGTAAATTTTACGTAAACGTTTTGTCATTTTCATGGCAATAGCAAGAAATTTACATTGTTTGCAAAAAATTGATATCTTGTTCACGTAAACGTGCTGTTTGGGGAGTTGGCCGGTCGATCGAGCCGGATGGGGACGCCGTTGTGGGTGACGGTGGAACAAAGTCGCGGGAAGTTTTTTTTTTCCAGGACTCGTGAAGAATGTGACATTCAGTCTAAATTAATGAATAGATGAGGAGTTGACCAAAATATCCCACAGAATTCTGAGATGAAAAAATAAAAATTCTCGAGAAATACCAAAGACTTACATTTCGCCGCTTAATGTTTTCTCGCACATGAAGCTGAAAATGAATCGGACCTCATCTGCTGAAGACCGTGAAAGTTTTTTTTTTCTCAACCAGATCCTGGCGGTGCAGTTCACGGACGTGGGCATGTTCTCGACGGGAAAGTTCAAGAACACCGTGGGAGAGCTGGAGGTGCGCGCGGGATTCCCGATCCCGCCTCACGGCACGTACGAGAACGACTTCAGCCTCACGCCTCAGGTGGGGACCGCGAAACGGTGGATCGCCGTGGAGGACGTGACCAGGGACGCGCAGTCGCGGAGCCGCCTCGTCGCCTCCATCGAACGCGAGACGTGGAAGGACAACACCTTCGCCATCTTCGTCTCGTATTACGTGAAGGTGAAGTGCGTGCTGTCCAAGATCAACGGGAGCACGGCGGTGAAGCTTCCCTTCACTCTCGTTCGGACGGTGGAGGGCGAGGGCGAGGAGGAACCGGCTGCGACCAATCACGACGTTTAGTGTTCCTCTGCATCTCGTGTGGCGGTATCGCCAAGTTGTCAACCTTTTCATCGTTGTTTATCGTCGATAGAGTGGATTTCGATTAAAGCTTGTTTCTTCAGATTCGTCTATCCCTGCGAGAAGTTTCTCGACCCTTTCATGCAGGTGGAGCGTTGAGACAGAATGAGGCCATGGTGCCTCCCTTGAGACTGGACATAAAAGAGATTCACAACGTACACATGCACGATGATAAGAAAGCTTCTCTTCGTATTCTCCAGGACCATCCTTCAGAATTATACCCAGAGTCGGACAGGCGGCCTTAGGGGTCCCCCGGGAAATTGCCGACAATGGGCCCCGCAAACCCCCCCACCCGCAAGAATATGCATGAGGCAATTTCAGGGATGAATTAAAGATACACATCATTCAATGTTGATACATCGTAATTATGTTGCAAATTATGACTAATAAACAAGCATTTATAATATTAAAAAAGGTCTTTTTTTTAAACACCCCTGGGGAAATTTCCCGGTGGGCCAGTCCGATCCTGAGTGTACATGCCAGTAACTGTCCTCTTCCAAGCTTGAACTCTGGCTAGAAACACTAATAAAGATATAATTCTTTAAAAATGTGACGAGATTGCGCAAGCGACGATGCGTTCGACCAAACCACAGCCTTTTCATCCAAGCCTTCTTCAGGGCTGCGAACCATACAAGGAATAGGGTCATGCGGCCGGGCCGTGCATGGTCCACTCTTCCCCTCGAAACCCAGTGGCATGAGCTCCTTCCGCCTCGTTGAGCTCAGAAGTTAATTCGTCGGGGGTCGAACATGGTTCTTAGCCCCGAATGGGGCTTGTCAGGATAGTAAGTAAAAAGACAATGACCTAACGAGCCTCATGCCCAAACTTAGTTAGCGGAGGGAAACAAGTTTTACTTTCTTCATGCCTCTTCCACCAAAGATGATGTCTCTGGGAAGACAGAAGAGATGGGTTTTTCTTCAGAATAGCTGGTAGGACAGTTTCTTGGGAAATGTTATGAGAAATTCAGACTCGAAAACCCATTAAATTAATGGAATGTGCTTCCACAAGGGATGGCAGGTGATAAGATCACCAAATACGACAATAACTCCCTGTATTTTTAACAGGATCCCTTATCACACAGGCCTTTGGGCTGCTGGCACCTTAATAGGAGCTGGATTAAATGGATTAACATATTGACAGCCCATTCCAATATTCTATTGGTTCTGCACGGGCCCACATAAAGGCAGGGCTTGCCAGAGGCCAACGCCTCATATCGTATCAACTCACCAAGCCACAGGGTTACAGTGCAAAGGGTAAATGAATGGATCGCTTGTCCAGTTAACTGGACATGGGCTTCCTGGTCTGGCCATCGATGATTAGTTAACTGGGCATGGGCAGTCAACGTGTTAAGCAAGGGTTAAATTCCAGAATCTTCAGGATGTCCATGCTGGAGATGCAGTGAATACTAATAACTGTATGAATTTATTCCTCCCACACATGTAATGAGGATCACATGGGAAGACATGAGAACAAAATCTGATCTTCCACCTGCTGAATAATTCCAGAAACAGTATATTTTTGGAATGAAGAAACATGATATGAAAGGACACACTGGTTCCAAACAGCAAAAAAAAAAAGCCAAAGTGAAACACAGTTGATGTCTCAGCAATTAAGAGAAAAAATTCGTCATAAATTAGAGGAACTCATAAATGAAACTCAAATAAGAAAATGATTGCTTCTCATGATCTATATGAAGAGGCTTAAATACTCTGACAAAAGAGTGTATCACACGCTGGTAATGACTTGGTCTCCCTGCTGAAGCAGGGAAACAACAGAACAGATCCATGCACTGCCTTGCAGAACTGATAAATAAGAAGACAGTCTCTCTTAGACTGAATGGAAAAAGAAAAATGGAGGAGACAAACTGAGGAATGGCAAAGAGGAGATTCGTGATTCATCACTGAATTGTTTGAGCATTAGCAGAAAGAGGCTAGATGGCATTGGGCATCATTGCCAGATCCCAGCATAGACTCCTTTGAGATCAGCTGGAAGGGGGCCACCAGCAGCAAACAACTGTGTCTTGCTCTGGTTGTATGAATGGGTGAATATGGCTGGTGTATATCCCATGTTGGCGAACATTTCATCCACTCGGGCACGTGGTGGCTGAAAAATCAAAACGTAGGCACATGTATTTCACAACCTTCATCTTACTCCACCTATTGGGGGTGCATTCAGTTCATGGCCTAAGTCAAGACAAGGCACAGAATATTTTATGCAAATGACTTGAGTTAAGGCCAGGATCAAAACAAAAAAGAACCCTGTGTTTCATTTTTTCCACCTTGTGTGAAACTGCAGTTGATACCAATCAACTTGTCCACAAGGGATACAATATGTCCCCTGAATAAATCAAGAATAACTGCGAAATCAGATACCTGTAGCCAGACTCTTAAGGTTGGGCATGCAGATTTAACACTTTTGCTCTAGAGGGTATGTGACTGAGGTTTGTTTGAGGTCTACCAAAAAATTCATAACTGCAGAACACAAAATGATTGAGACTTGCTCTTTATTGGAAATTGAAGTATAAGTTCTCATTTTATTGTTTTTAACTATTTAAATATTTTTAAAATGTCAAAGGATGTATTACTGCATTCACTGTTGTCTGATGGTAGTTAGGACTGGACATACATTTATGTCTGTCAGATCAAAAGGTGTTAGAAATGGTTCACCATTGGTGGGCAATAAGAAAATTTGAAATGCCCAAGTCATCAGCAAGTTCCTACCAGGAGATATTTAACAATTCAAGAGAAAATATAGTATAGAAGTATGCATTCTCCTTCCTCCTTGAAAGCTGGGGAAATTCATAAGGCCAAGCATATAGAATCCATTTCTGTCTCTTATATCTGCTTCTTGGATCTTATGTAAACAGCTTAGTACAGCATAGTTCAAGAGCTGCTGTACAAAATTGATGCAGTGTTGTGCAAGCCTTTGCCCTTTGTTGTGAAAAACCATTGAAAAATAGAGTATATTTCTTCTGTGGGTTTTGATTTTCTTGAGCAGTGCAAGTAAAGGGAAAGGTCTCCCTTTCCTATGATTACAGCAAACATATATATACAAGAATATCTCATCATCTGATCATGGCAGATAAGAGGACCCCCCCTGGGATTGGCACTGCTGGTCTGCTTTGATTTATGCTGTCATGCTTTCATTTCATACTGACAATCCTGCAAGTTGCTATCTAATCTGCAGAGAATCCAGTCTATGGCACTTCCTTTGCCAAGGTTAAAGGATGCAGTGCATTTGGTACCAGACCATGAAAAACAAAAATACCATACTATTAGCAAATAGTTCTCTTCTTTGGAATCTAGGCATGAAATTCCTTTAAGGATTCATCATCTCTTAATAACTTGGAGTGAATGTTCTTGAAGGCAATCTAGTGGAAAAACTTAAATTCTCTGAAACGTTATCAGAAAAAAAAGAAAAAACTATAGATTTAGCAGATGTCAAGAAATTATGCAATTTGAGGTTGTGGACTTCCCATGAAACTTTCCAAGAACTTGGCATATTTTGATGCTCAAGTTATTGGATTGCTTGAATAGGAATATTTATCTAGAGCAAGGGTGTCAAACACACGGCCTGCCGAGGTAATTCATCTGGCCGTCTGTTCTTGAAATTTCTGCTTGCATTCACTGTTAGCACAAATTTAGGTGAAAAATTACGGGTGTGGCCTGCAGGCATCTCAGGGTAAGGGATGTGGCCCGCTGACTGATTTGAGTTTGACACCCCTGATCTACAGCAAGGTCTTCCAAACTGGGACTTATTAGTCCTGCTCTATTTTTCCCTTGTCTTATATGCATACATGGATTGTATGATTCTTGAATTGCATAATATTGAGACTCATGAAGATCTCGGGAGTCCCTTCCAGGACTACCATGAAAAATAGGTTGAGAAACCCTGATCTAGTGAGATGAGGAAAGTGAATCATAGGAACACCTTCACTATGAGTTAAAATTCTACCAAAACTCTTCACCCTTCACTCTTCCACAAAAACCCTCCTTTGCCTTTATGCATATTGTGGTGGCTGCAATGAAGGGTTTATGCAATCAATGATGGTAACTGATATGCATATGAGGACATGCAAGTGAAATACAGGGGGCAGTATCCCCATCTGATACACTTTTGTGATAATATATGTATCTATACCTGGCCACTAAGTACAAAAAATGGATATGAGATGTCTTCAAAATACAATAGTAGGATGGAATAGGCATTATCAGATATCATGCACCATATTATGATTATGCTTAAGCTTTGAGCCAAATTTATGTTGAGCATTCCTTGTACCTTTATATGTCAGGAATTCTGCAGAATTCCACATTTCCACAGAATGGATCATTTGCCTGGCAGACCATGTAACTCACATTGAATTGGAAATAATTCAGGAGATAGTGAAAGATAAGGAATTCAAGAACATAAGCAGCACTGTTCCCTTTTTGTTTCTTTGACAACACTGATCATATTTTCAAAAGAAGTGAAAATTTCTCAAACTCATGTACAGTGAGAATCAAAATCATTCTTGCATTAGAGGAAACATGGGCAAAATGAGGGAATAGGCTTACAATGATGCCAGGGCTGGTACGGAGCGCAACAGCATGAGGCCGTTCCCATGTGTCATCTGTATTCAGGTATGCCCCTGTACGGAGGTCATAGAAGAAGATGGCCCCGATTCCAGTCCCAATGGTCACCAGTGTATCCGTGAAAGAGAGTGACCTCACACCTGTACAACAAACCCATATGTCACTTTCACTTTCAGATCTTTGGGAGAAGGGATCACACTGAGCATAAGTACACTATATTAAATGCTTTTTTCACCCAGTCACCAATTCAGGCATAGGGAATGTAAAAAGTGTTAAATTATTTTACACATGCACACTTCATGTAAAAACTCATCAGTGAGGCAACTGTCCAAAAGCAGGGGATCCAAACATTGGCATCCCATCTCAGGCAACCAATAAGTCATCTGATAACTAATATTGTCATTTTAAAACATCTTCAAATTAGATGATGATTCGCATATTGGTTATTTTATTATCAGTTTTATAATGATAAGAACTTGGAGAAATGGACAGAAAATAATTAAGAGACTATTTAGGTGAGCCAAGACTCAGTATGGAGTTAATATGGAACATTCTGAGCACCAGAGTTAACTGTTTACTGCTGACAGCTTATTACCTGCATCTGGTTCATGTGCCATAGGTAGAGTTCCTGAACTAAATCATGTCAACTTTGATATAAGGATAGCATTCAGTAATTGTAGTAGTCAGAATGCATTGGAGAGATGGTATTGGGTGACTTTGATCATGGAAGTGTGGGTTGATATGGGAAATTGAGATTTTTGCATTTCAAAGGGTTGCTCATTCCCACAGAGCAAAAGAGAATATAACAAATGAAACAATACCTAGATTCATGGGCAATTCATTTTCCAAGATAGTCCCCAGTCAAAGAGTAAGAGATCTACTTCTAACCAGGAAGTGACAGGTTAACAAAAGTGGTAATGACTCAAGGTTAATAGCTCCAAACATATTCCAATCGAATTGAACCAAGTCCAAAATAGGCTAGATACCTGTTATTTCAGCCCAAAAGTGCTATTACATGACATCAGTGTCGGGAGAGGAAAAGGTAAGGTATGGTGGAACAGGGCTCCGAGTTGGTCAAAGTAGCTATAATGTTCATGTAAAATGTTTAATTATAGAACTCACTGGAGGAGAGATCTGATGCAAAATTATGATTCTCTAGCCTTTCATCACATCATTTTCAGGGAATGTGTTCCTTTCCCTATAAATCTTTAGTTTCATGATTTTCAGAAGTGGTCTAAATGGTCTGCAATTTACAAATATGATTGTAATGGTGCAAAAGGCCATGGTGAAATATTGATGCATTACATGTTTTTCATTGGCCAGGAATATAGGATAAAAACGTCACTGGGGAAAACACATGCATGGGATCTAATATTGAATACAAATTATAATGTGAGCTTTCATTTACAAAGGCTGAGCACTTGGAGATCTGGTCTGGTGATTAATGCTCCTTCACCTCAGACCTGATTCTCAGTGGAACAGACCTCAGGTCATTCCCTGAACTCTAGAACTAGCTGGTGGTGTCATAAACTGCAAGCTGCAGAAATAAAAATGGGGAAGGCACTATGCAGGGGTCTTTAAATTGATTTTAAAGGGGTAAATAATATAGTCATGAGATTTCCCTTATTCTGCTATTCATTATTGATTTCCAATAAAAATTCTCATCTCATTCATCAGGACATGATCTTGGATAAGAATGAAGCGCTAATAGTGGCTGATCTTTATCCAGTGCCTTTTTGTCTCCAACTCTTTTTTTAACGCTGGCAATCAAGCAGACTTCAACTATTGAGAGCTTTGATAGAAATAGGCTTATTGGCTAATATGATGCTAAAATATTGGTATCATTGTTGTAAAATTAACCATATTGAAATTTCTAATCAACTGGACCAAGGCTAGTGACATCATGAATGAAAATGAATTTAGAATAAGACAAACCACAATTGGAGAATTTAGTTGGAACTTTGGCAATGGTCTGGAGGGTTCGAGCATCAATGAGGCTCAGATGACCTTTTGATCCAACTCCATACATCTTGTGGCTTGTATGCATTGCCAAGCATACATTCTCATATGGATTTGGCAGCTTCCGGGAATACTTCTGCAAAAATAACAAATATCTTCTGTATTTGTTGTTTGTGGCATCAGAACCAAAACTGCATCAGCAATGATTCTAATTTCTTATTGAATAGTTTCAGTTTATTATCTGTCTCTATATTAAAGGCATTGAAAGAAAGTAACTACCTTTTACATTTTAATAAAGAGAGTGAATCCCCCCTCCCCTTTCCCCCAACAACATACACCCTATAAATAGAGAGTATTCAGCACATAATTCTCAGCTTCAGATAGCTGCTGCAATAGCAAGAAACTAAAAGAGGAGTCATATCTGATTGAAAGAAGGCAAAACTCATAATGCATGTCATTACAAATATAGAAGAAACTATACCTGGAGAAAGCCACTAAGAATCAGAACTCTAGTTGTTTTCTCTAAGCCTTTTATTTTAAAGACCTCCATTCTCAAGTCCCCCACCTGAGTATGTTGGCAATCAACTACATCTACAATGTAAGATATGATTTGCCTGTCTTCCCTATAGTTACACTTACAATTTCCACAAATATTGATATCTTAATGTAATGATAAGGATGCCAGTGAGAGGCACGAATGAATTTCCTGGGTTCAGTGGTATAATGGAAGCACACCTGACCGGCAATCAGGAGGTCCGGGTTCAATTCCTGGCCATCCCCTGGCTTTCTTTCATTCTCTCCTCCATCCAATCTTCCCTCCTGGTCATTCTCATGGCATTAATATATGAAAAATACGTTTTTTTTCTTTCTGGGATGTGATTACATAATATATACCATTTAACATTCTCCAAGATCAACCACATAAAAGGGATTTAAACTTCTACAAGGTGATTTTGTTTTTGAAGTACAAGAGCCCAAAAATTATCAATCTTTACACATACTATGCTAACGTGTCAATTATTCAACTTGTGATCTTAAAACATTGAAGGCCAGAGCCAGTTGCCAATCTAGTCATACAAAAGAAAAATCTGCGATTTTTCGTCTTGAAAAAACATGAAAGCATATACCTGCCTGAACTCCTGAGGATCCCAGACATGGATGTAAGCATTGAGGGAAATTGTAGCAATTTCCTTGGAGTCACTGTTGAAGAGGACAGCACGTAACTTGTCAGCATTTTGGCATGGAGATGCCACCAAAGCATTGTGGTACTCCAACTTTAAGGTAGTCATGTCCACATTTTTGATGTTGGCCTTTCCAGATGATAGAAGCAAGGAATCAAGGGGGTCATTGACACGCCACAATGCAAGCTTGGAATCTCGTGCACATGTGACCACATGTTCTTCATCCAGCCATGCCAAGTCAAAAATGCTGTCTGTATGTGCTTTCTGGTTCCAAAGAAGAAAAGGAAAAAAAAAAAAGGATTTGTGTTTCACAACCAACTACAGACATGGAGGAAAGGGAATATATTTTCATACATGTCCAACAGAGATGGGTTCCATCCCAGGGAGGCGGTAGAAGGCAATGTCATTCGCATGTGTAGCTCCAGTGGCAAGGACAGTCTGAGATGGGTTTGCTTCCAATGCATGAATCCCTCCTGCCACTTCTACATGTTCAGCATCATCACTAGGAGGAAGTGTTGGGAGAAGGCAAGTCTTCCTTGTCTTGCTATCATAGCACATCAACTGGATGGAAAGAGCAGAAAATACAAGATACCAGAAAGCCTACAAGAAAAAAATTATTGGTGCATGGGAAACAAAAATTAATGCTATACCTACCATCAACATCACGAGTTGCAATTGGATAATTAAAAAACTATGAAAAATAGACATAAAACACTGGCACCCAATAGTGAAGAGAATATCACACCTTATTGCACTTGGTACCAAAGAGAATTTTCCTATGATCCAGCCATTGAGAGCAGAAAATCTTGTCAGTATCAGGAGGCAAGGAGTTGATCAACAAAGTCTCACACAAGTGTTCACCACGCAACAGATTCAACGTCCAGTATTCCTGTTTCAGTTTCCACGATTCCAGCCGTGAAGGGCCCAGCTCTCGAGAAACAACAAGGTCTGTGACATTTGAGGAAAAGTGATGGAGGTCCTGGTGTGGGCAACAGGCATTTTTGTTGAGTTCTTTTGAAAGTGTATGCCACTGGAAGCCATCAACTGAGGACCCTGTTCGCTGGCTCACCACCATGGGACTTCGCATACGGCCAGCAAGACTCCATATATCATTATGAGAGTAAGGGCATGGATGAGTGCAACTAGGATACACTCCCCCTTTTGGAACCTTCTTCACCAAGGCCATTACAGAAGGTCATCAGGTGCCATTTATTGATAAGATCTCAGAGATTGTTCTAAAAGGCACCTGGAGGTTAAAAATGAGTAATGCATCTTCCGTCCTGAAAAAATAATAAAAGTAATGGCATGGGTACCTTATACAAGGGGCAATGCCTAGGATGAAGCAAGTCCTCTTATGCTAACCATTCATCAGCCTACTCTATGCTTATGATGGATAGGTTAATGTATACTAACATAGTGACTGTGGTTCTCTGAACTAACTTTTCCCCTGCCCTCATGTCTTTCACCTGTCATCTTCCCCACACCTTTCCTGGGGTCACCATACATGAAGAAACTATCAGTGCCAGAGATGGTAAGTCAGACAGTGGGCAGATTCATACCATGTATCACTGACAATTTGGAAACATCACCTTCACACATTTGGGGGTTTGCAGGCTTTGGATCACAAGTTCTTCCAGAATCAGACTGCATGCCTCCAATGCAAGATTGAGTGAGTGATGGCCTAAAGATCTAAGTCAGACCTGGGGCTAATCATACCTTTTCCTTTCACATCCCTCATCTACCGATCTTTCTAAGCATTCTGAATCTCTAATTGATAAAATCATTGAAGGCAGAAGGGAAAGAATAGCTGGTGAGAACCCCATGCGGTATTCCTTCGTCTTGTGCACACTGTCGATTCCCGTGAACGCTGCATATGAATCTCAACTTTGTAGTGTGAACGCTAATTTCCAATGAGATATGAACCTCCACAGTGGCGTGCCCAAGAGGGGGGGGGGGGGTTTGGGGGTCATAACCCCCCCCCCCCCCCCCCCCCGGGCGAACCCCCCCCCCCCCCTTGGAGTCAATTTTACAGGTTCGATTCACACAAATTTTTTAATTTGGCCACAAATACAGGGTGGGTTAACAGTTTTTTCATATGTTAACCCCATTAGGGTGGGTAATCAATGCTTCATATGGCGACCCCCCCCTTCCGGATTTCCTGGGCACGCCACTGAACCTCCACTCCCGCGTGATGAAAAATCTGTAACCGGCCCAGGAGGGAAGTGGTCCCCGAACTGGAAGGAGTTTCCTGTTGTGTGTATTGAGCAAGGCCGGATTAAGAAGTTGTGGGACTCGGGGCAAATGGATTCTTGAGGCCCCCCCCTCCGGTACTTACACAAATATTTAACGCTTTTAATTTCCTTCGGGGGGCCCCCCCAGGAAGAGTGGGGCCCGGGGCAACAGCCCCCCCCTTTATCCGGCCCTGGCATCGGGTGACATTCCCCTCACCCCTATCACCTTTCTGATTTCTTTCATCTGAGATTGGGAAGGTGATTCGTGATGCCTACATACAGGGCATATAAGCTTCAGCATGTTCGTGCAGCATCAGAAGCAGTATTTTCATAGTTCCAAGTTACCAAAAAAATGGCAGTCCGTGATCCGTATGAGGCTCTTCTATCGACTCACTTGGCACTACCGCCATTCAGCAGCAGACAACTGCTACACGAAGTCTCCCTGTGGAGATTGTCGGTGACAAATGCATCCTCACCAAGAAATAGAAATTCCCAGATGTAATTTCAAGGAAAAAGGCAATCGTGGGCTCATCTACCCATGATTAGGTCTGCTGGACGTCCATTCCACTCGCCGTTACGCCGGGCAGCGCGTTCCGCGTTGAGCGTGGGAGTCCTTTCACTTCTAATGTGACGGCCGCAGGTTGCAGTATAGCAGGGATGTGCAACCCGCGGCCCGCGAGCCGCATGTGACCTGTGGACCTGCTTCTTGCGGTCCGGTAATGCATGGATAGCAGATAAAATAAGTTTATTTGGGGCCCAAGGTCCACCACAACTTTGGTCATCCCTTAGTAACTAGAGATAGACTGGGTCCTTTCACTTACTTCCTCTAATTATTCCTCACGCGGGGGCGCTAGATATGTTTCCAGGAAGATTTTCAATGCTTTTGGAGTTTGGTCGTTGGAATTTCCTAAGGGCGGGGTGGGGGTAAGGATCATCGGCCAATCAGCGCGACCTGATGCCCTCATATGCCCTGAGGGCAAGAAAGGGAGCCTTTTCTTTTGCATTCTATGGCCTGCGTGAAGAGTCTGGGTGGATTTTTGAACAGAGAACTATCCGATAATGCTACTTAATTTCCAGGAAATATAATGTATTTTCCATGGAATAAAGCTGCATTATCGGATAGTTCTCTGTTCAAAAATTCGCTCTCAGGCATTTCCATGCGGCCTACTGCCACTAAAGGCTGCACACCGCTGCAGTATAGACTCATACAACACCCACAGCCGATCCATTCGCAATTATAAACTCTAACATCGCCCCAAACAGTGTGCACGATTGGTGTGCACAAGACCAAGGAATACCGACAAGGTATAAAGGCTCAGGCACTGAGCAATGAAGAGTAGATGACAGAGGCATGAACTGAGAGGAAGCCCACATGAAGCTGGCATTCCATACCAAGTTAAAATAGTAGGTATAGTTATGTGTGGAAAATGTCCTTACAAGTTTACTCAGGATATACCTGCTTGAATAGCCCTGTGTCTTAACTGAACTGGCTTAAGCTCTGACATTGGGTGAGTTCAAATCAGGTGCTAGTGTTATCTTTCGGTGTTAGTGTCGAGAGGCTTCTCCCAACCACCAGTTTCGGTGTTAACATTGACACCAACTGGAACACGAACGTTAGTACTAACACTAAGGGTGGATTTTTGAGCAGAGCACTATCTGTTCAAATATCCACAGTGGCGTAGCGAGGGGGCGGGGGGGGGGGGGGGGGGGGGGGCCCCCCCCCCCCCCCCCCCNGGGGGGGGGGGGGGGGGGGGGGGGGGGGGGGGGGGGGGGGGGGGGGCTGAAGCCCCCCCCCCCCCTCAAGTTTGGTTCAAGCCCCCCAACTCTGGTAGGAATGCGTCCGCCCCACCCCGACGAGAAGTTAGCCCCCCCATTGACCTGGCTACGCCACTGAATATTCATCCTAAAGGTTGTTTCACACATTGCGTGTCATGCGTCCTTTGCTTCAATGCTTGGGCAATGAAGGCAACTTCTTGGGCAACTTCACAAAACGCAAGGCTTGCATTTTCAATCGAGCCCATCCCAAATCCACACGCAAGCCCTGTGTCTTGTGAAAACCCTTCAATATAAGTGGAGCGTGTGCGCTCGTGCGTCTGCCTGCTCCATAGACGCGAAGGACGCATGACACGCAATGTGTGAAACGACCTTAACATCGACATGAAACCCAGAATAACGGCACCACTTTAGCGCAGTTTTCATTTCTCTCTCAGGTTCAAGGCTTACACGATTGTAGGCTTAGGCACAACGCAGCTAGCGGCCAGCGGCAGACTCCTAAATTGCGATTGCGAAGAACTGCGACAATTATACCTTAGCCTATATCATCTCCTAAGGTCTATGTAGGCTGGACGAAAACTGTCTCCTGTTTTGCGGAAATGACTGGATCTACATCGGAGTTGGAAATTTCTGATAGAATGTATTGATTTTTCAGTCCCTGTATCATTGTTCAGAACAGTGCTTCCAATGATTTAGGATGCTTAGATTGAGAAACTCTTCTCGTATTATTTTGTCAGTGAACCACAGCATTTTCGCAAGTGATAAAATCCAGCACTCAGCTAGAAAGGAGTCTGGTTGAATGTTGAGAGAGTTTACTTTTACTTATTCTCAGCCTGCAAATGGGTTTTATGGAAAAATTGGAGATTTAACACGTGGAAAGTTTACATAGAGTGACATTGAGCAAATACAAAATTATTATGCCAGTATTGCAATTTTCCTTTCAGGCACACAAGTGGTCTTGATCTTCCTTTGGGAAACCTACAACAAACCATTAGTCAATTGGGTAGGACAGGAAATAAAAGGTGCCCCAGAAACCCCACCCCAAGTTTGGACAGAGACTAAGAATGGACACATCAAAATTTTGTAATTATTATTTACTTCAAAGTATAGCATCTAACATCTAGCAGAATAAGGAAGCAGGGATTCAATCTATTTGCCATTCTAATTGGTTCCCATTCTGATCATGACACATATGGCATTGTCAGGGAAAGTCATCCACTGCTTTCTGGCATGTGTCCAAGCTTATGGCATTCAGTTTGATGGAAATGGTATTGATGAGGTCAGGGATGTTACGGACTTTTATACCATACACCTTCTCTTTCAAAAAACCCCACAACCAATAATCACTAACAGTCAGGTTTAACAGCAGCTGTTAAGAAAGGACTAAGCTTTTGAATGATATAAAACTCATTTCCATCAGAAAAAAAATTAAGACAATAATATACAAAACTTGGGGCAGGGTTTCTGGAACACTGTATATCAGCACCAAGGGCAAATTGTACCTCTGTTATGGTCAGGATAATACACGAATTGTTTTGTGTTGCTTCAAGCTCACTCTTGTACTCTCTTTATTTATATTATGCATAAATGCTCAACTAAAGGTTATCAGCTACGCACATCTGGGTTACGTGTTCCACCAACATATTTAAGAGTACACAATTGGGCACATGAAGAAGTGCATATTTGATCATATTGCAAGTCCTGGAAAATATGTTGCAAATTTTCATCTAAGAGTGTGACAGTAGTAGAGCTACATTATGATGGCACTTCCACTTAGGTACCATGTTATAAAGTGTGCACATTCAAGATATCTCGACCCTCTTTTATCTCTTTGAAAATGTCACACAATTCTTGCCTCATCCTTCTGCCAGTCATGTATGCTGCTAACACTGCTTTTTAATGCCATCTGGTGTTAACCCCTAGGGATTAGTGTAATACCCAATAATGAGGTATACCCTTCACACCAACACTGAACTGGGATTGAGATGACAGTGTTTAACATGGCATTACACCAACACCACAGGGTGAGTTCAAATTTGGTGTTAAGGAGTAGATTTCATGTTACATGTAACAGTGACATGGAACACCAACACCGAATTTATCCATTATGGCAGAAATGGTTGCTGCACTCCCTACCACAAATTCTCTACACAAAAACATGGCAGCCTCATATGTGAATCCAAGTCTTGCATGTTTCCAAGCTTCCTTAGTATCTGATTTAACCATGTATCTAGTTCCCTGTTTCTTGAAAAAAACTGAGAATGCCCTCTGCTCATCCATCCCAACATTAACTAATGATTATGCAAGAGACATGTCTGAATCAAGTTTCTTCTATAAGTTTCTTTTATACTTCATTCTCGGCTGTACAAGGAATTTACCAAGAACTAAAAGAACTACATCCTCACCATTTCCTGCACCCATTTGATTCCAGTCATTAAATTTTTCTTCTCTCTCTTTATGATAATCTATTAAATATTTTATATACAGGATGGTGCAAAAGTCCTGTCTCGTAGGAAACTCTTTCACTGAATCAAATGTTCAAACTAGTTGCCTTGGACTGGTTTGCAGACATGAATAAGGGTACTCTTATGCACTCATGAGTCTCCCATGATTGCTGCACAATCTGCATAACAGTCCAAGGAGACCAGTTTGAACATTTGATACAGTGAAAGAGACAAGACTTTTACATCAAGCTGTATAGATATAGAAGATCTAGTGCAAATAGAGCTGGTCTTTGAAAGTCCCAAACATTCAATTTTTGAGACAAATTTGAAGCTCACATGAGAAGTTATGGAATGCAATGCAAGTATGCTCATTTTGAGCAGAGTAGAGAATAAAAAAAAAATGATGATGAATAGAGTATAAAAACTATCAATGCATTCAAGAACTCAGAATCATTATTACTTTGCTCATGGTTCAATTGATCTGACAAGTTCAATTGCAGATGAGGCTGCAAAAATGACATGTATAGACAAAGAATTAATAATCCTTGGAACACCTCAATGGTAACAACACAACTGGAAGCTGGTAGAAACAATGACTATGTCCATCACATTTCATGATAGGCACTGAAGTGGGAGGATAATGCTAGTCTTCCTTCCCCGAGTACATAGGGGATATCATCAAATCACCTAATCTAGGCACATCCTTCAGAAGCTGGCTGCCAATATGCTAAAAGATGGATTAAACCAAACTGAAAACCCTCAATATGGATTAAACAAATAGATCATATTTCTGATAATAATATACAATGTCCTTTAATCCATAGTGGTACGAATTTTGGCAGTGTTCCTATGATTAAATCTGCAAACTATCAAGAATCAACCACTAGTACTGAATATGAAGTATATCTAGAAAATATAGAACTAAAACACGTTCTAATGTGTTGTACGGTTAAGAGTATTTTTGTCTTTGTACTGCAATCAGTTGATGTGATGTCTGAATTCAGGACTTCATGCGGAAATGCCAGAGCTGACAAATAAGACAAAAATGAAGCCATATGCAAATTTTCCACTTGAGAGAAATTCAAGCGATTCTTCAACCAAGAAATCACAAGAACAATAGACTTCATCGAACTTCACCTGTTTTCCTACTGAACAGAGTACCATCACTGACTCAGGCTAAGCCTTTCTAGGCCACAGAAATCTCAATAGAATTATCATACAGAAAATCATATAACAAGCCAAAACTGGTAGCTAATCGAACGTTTTCTTGCCTAGTTCTTGGGAGCGACGTGAGGCTTCTTAACCGCTTCAGAACAGCAGTAACTGATAGCAGTTCGGGACACAATGAAAGTCTAACCACTGTTTGGCATTGGAGTGTCACGATCATCTGTGCGATCTAACGTTAACGACAACGGTTTAGGCCTAAGATAGAGATGGTTCTGGAAATATCCTGAGGGGGCACGAAGAAACCACTCCCTATGAAGTTCAATAACATCGACAAACCAGAAGGATAAACAGACCTAGGTTAAATGTCAAAGGGCGAGAAAAAATAGAGAAAGCGAAGGGATGGAACTATGTAAGGAGACATACTGGAAAAAGCATGCTCGACTACGCTTCCGTGCTGTTCCTCTCTTGCATCATGCATGAAGGCCAACTTTCCCTTTCTCCTTCGCCCATCCTCCACCTTAAATCCTGTCCATCTCCTTTCACTTCCTGAATCCTCTTCTTACCGATAAGGTTTTTGGAAAAAGTATTTTTTCCTCCGGTCAGAGGAACTAAAACGATGAGGCGACTGGGTCCGTCAAGACCAAAGACGATCGACTAAACAGTCTCTGCTTCGAGGGGGAAGCGGACAGTACGGTGGCGAAAAGATTTCTCTTGCTCTTTCGTCCTTCGAAGTTGCAGAATCACGATGGCTTCTGGATCGTCCCTCCTCAAATACGAGACTCCGTACATCGTTAGACGGGTTGTAGACAAGAAACCCACATCGTCGGTAAAGCACTTTCCTCTTTCGGGATTAAGAAATTTCAGGATTTATCTGCGTTATTGCCTGTCCTCGTAGAGGTTCTCGTCATACCTTAAACGAATATAGCACGACGGTATAAGCCGACCAATTTCGAAAGAATGACGATGTACGTTCCCACGCGGGTTTCACGACCCTCGCCGTAACTCGACCTCACTCACCTTGATCCACGCTGACTGTGATCTGATTTCTCTCTGAAAGGATTTGGAAGACTCGGGAACGGGGTCAGGGAGTAAGGAGACCAGCGTGCCTCCATTATTCCAACCCGGATCGGAGGACTTCGTCAATTCCAGTCACTCGGATGTTGTTTCCTCCAAGTCCCCGGAAGACGTGATGAATCTCATCCTTCCTCCTCTTGAATGGGAGGAAGACGGGAATCTCTGGCGGCAGCAGGTAAAATAAGTCCTGATATCCATTGCTGCAAATACATGGAATGAAGTGAATATCAATCGCAAGCAATATGTGACTTCTCAACATTCCCAACAAAGCGACTTTCATATTTTCTCATTCTGGTGCTAATTATATGCAAAAAGTTGGGAATCTTAAACAGTAGTTCGGTCGTCGACCGACGAGAAAGCCTGGAGGATGGGAGGAAAGACGATATGCTATTTCATTCAGGCCAGGGCTGCGCATCCGATCCCTTAGGCTTGCGTCACTTTTACCTTGGTCGCATTTCTCTGTATTTGGAGCACGAAGGAGGAGGATTTTCATACAGAGGGACAGCTCTCATTTATGCAAAGCAATCGCCTACGGCATGAATCAACATTTCCTCAGAATCCATCTGGAACTGTCGACTACCGGATGCAGAGAAAAAAACTGCTGCTGAAATGTTCGCATCTTAAAAGGTGAAAGCTATCGCTGTTTTACCCGCATGGTGGCATCGACACGTTTTCCATTATTTAATATGTTTTTCAGAATTTTTGGTGAGCTTGTTTCGCCACGCAATCAATTTTAAGTTCGCAAGTAAAATACCTAGAAATCCCCACTCGTCCTCGTCCTAGACTCGCTAAAATGGATGTTTTCATTGAAGAATCGCTTTTTATGTCAGTGCCCATTTCCGTCCTGAAAGCACACTTCAATACTGCTCTGCAACAGGATGATCACAAAAACGCGATTGACGAGTCGGAGCGGAAGCGATCAAGCGTGCTGGCTCCCCTTTTGTTGGCATGTTGGCGTGAGGCCAACAACTGGCGGTGATTACCAAACATTTTATTCGCAACTTTCAAATTGCTTCTGCGGCTAAACCAGCTGAGAAAAAATTAATATAACTTTACTTTACTTTACTTTATTTTTACTTAGGAAGACAAGTCGTATCTTGAAACACATTACCGTATCAACGACTGATTTCCTTATATTCAAATTTAAGCAGCAGCTCTTTTTTTCCATACTCACGCGGTATAATTGTTGATAAATTATCTTTTAAATTGTTGCTGTTGAAACGGTATTTCTCCTTGCGAATTAATCAGACGGATTTCGAGAGGAATTACAGCGAAATTGCAAAAATTTTCACACTGTCTTCTGTAGAAATGCAAACTTATTTTTTTATTAATGTAAAAGTTGATTATGAGAAATTCTTACAAGTCCTTTATAGAGCAATATTTTTCGTCGTCCAAAATTTCATCTACCCCGATAACCGCGGTTAGCAATCGAGCGAGGATTTGCATTTGCAATCGTCTATTTTCCATTTCAACTGTTGATTGTGAAGTGTATTGCATCCCGTGCATTACCCTTGCGAAGAATGATTGCGAATGTCCTCATAATTTGTAAATGAGGAGGTTCTGGCTTTATTTTTTCTTCTAAAAGCAGACCCGAAGCTGAATATTTCGTTCAGATTTTTAAGCATCTTGCGTCTTTTTCATATTGTTTAAAATTTATTTTGAAAGTCTAATGGTGATTTGGATTTTTTTAAATTACCGTTCCCATAATAATTTTAGCCTATGACAAAATGAAAAAAAAATTTCGCGACCAAGTTACTTTGTCTCTGATGTGAATTGCATTCCTTTTCAAGCCGACCCTGCCCGTACTTTCAACGAAACGACAGGGTCGTCATTTTCAATTTGATGGTTCTTTACCAATCCTTTCATTCCGCAAATGTTCCCATGATAGGAAATGAACCAGACCGATTTCTGTTCTGCGCCCTTCAAAGTTGTCCAATTCTTGAAGTCTTCAGGTTGACGGTGACTTCCTTTCATCGACGGCGCAAATGTCAGGCGGATTGCCTGAAATATTCTCGCGTCCTTCAACTGCCTGCCAATTTCAAGCAAAGAGATTCTAAAATTCGCCGTAGATTCGCCGTAGCCATCCTCCATTTTGCATGGTAATTTCAAGAACACTCGCTTATACAGGATTCGTTTTCCTAAAATTGAAGTAAATTATAAGCTGCCATGAGAATCCAGTTAATCCTTGAATGATCAACCGGAAAATCACAAACTGTCGCCTATCGAGTTATTTCCATTGGATTTCAACAACCTTTATAAATAAAAAGTCTTACCCTGGTGAAATCAGATCAGCTGAAGTCTAACTGACTTCGTGCATGCCAGCCTCAATTATGAAAGCTGGCAAACTGAAGCTTTAGCAAATTTAGGTACTGATTTGACCTCACGGGTCGGAGTTCCCTGTCTCGTGAGGGTTCACCCCAAAGTGATAAAATAAGAGAAACATAAGTGATTCACAAAAGCGAAGCATATTAGTGAATAACAAAATAGAATAATTTACCGCTGATAAATGGGGAAGTAACGAAGGAAACCAAGTCTAGGACTGTCTGAAGTCAATATTTCTTGACATTTGTGTTCCTCGACTCAATTTAGTTGATAAATATAAGTACTGTAATTGACGATCGTTAACCTTTTCCACTCGAATTTTTTTTTCATGTGTTTTCTCCGGTAGCTCGTATTTTTTACCACATAGGCTTCAGGCTGCTGAAATGGCTTTTCTTGGAGTCGTTGTCAGTTGTAGGAGCCTAGAGGAAGAGTAAAGGCCACCGGGCGAGGAATTGGTGAGGGGAGTGTTGGGTGGTGAAGTATGTCGGGTGGTGGAGAGGTAAGTTCGTGTGACGGAGAGATGAGTATTGGGTGGTGGCTGTTCTTCCGGCATTTCTTAATCGAACGCCTTCTGACTATGCAACCTAAGCTGTTAATAAATGTGATGGATGGATGGAATGAAGTAACCTTTCCTGTCAACTCGAGATATTATACAAAATTACTAATGAACATAATTTACTTTCAAGTATAATTTACTGCCAATCCAACGACAAGCCAATGACTAATTATGTTAGCAGACGCTGCGTGGTGCGTGTGCTAAGAAAATCTTTTATACCAATAGCCAAGTCATTATACTATTGAATACATGGCAGATAAGTTTGGTGCAGCAAGGTGACCCACCCGAGTGAATGAAGAGGCTTTTAATCTGTGGTATACTATACTGCACCAAACGAGTGACAGAGTCAAAGTACCAATGGGCGAGTATACTCGCCCATTCGAGTGGAAAAGGTTAATACTGTTGGCATAACATGCCAAAGATACGAGTACAACCCCCACTGATATGAAAACGTTGTTGAGCCTGAAGTAAGACCCATTGGACTGAATGAATCAATCTGTCGACCTAAACGAGGCAAAGCGATTGGAGAGCGAATGATGGAATGTGATTGGTGGAATGCGAATGATGGAATGTGATTGGTGGAGAGTGATTGGAATGCATCACTATCAGGTGTCGTGCACTCCGGCGACGCGGCTGGACGTGTTGAACCTCCAGAAGCAGCTGGACGCTCGCATCCAGCACAGGCAGGCGAAGGCATCTGGAATTTGCCCCATCAGGAGGGAAATCTTCTCGCAGTGCTTCGGTGCGTTCTTCTTATTATTATGTGTCACATTTATTTAAAATACATATTATTATTATGTGGACTTTCACGGTGAATGCCGGTGTAGGAGGTATGAAAGGGGATGAGCCACATCCCGGTCCTCATACTAGTCTTAGTTCTGTAGGACACGGTGGAGGATGTTGGCTGTGCCCAAGATTGCTGTACGCTGGAGGATGTCGAGTGATAGTTGACATTCCAGTGATAGTTGGCATTCCAACTTCTCGACGTGTCCCTTGAGGTCTTTCAGGACAACGACGGTTTTGCCGATGATGATCGGAACGATGGTGGTCTTCCGCACAACTGTTCCACTTTCAATTCGGAGTATTTCTCTAGCTTCTCCCCGGTCTTCACTTGGAGGTTGATATCAGCTGGGATGCACACGTCTACGAGGAGGGTGGTCTTATTCTCCTTCCGTGAGGTCCGGCCCTATTACAGCCTATGGTGCGGTCCGTAATTATAGGCATGTCCCTGAGTACCTTGAATGAGAAATTCTCCACTCCAGGCTGTGGCTGGTGTTCGTACCATTTCTCTGGGACGTCCAAGCCGGCTTGCTTGCAAACACACCAGTGCACGTATTTGCACACCTGGTTGTGTCTGTACAAATACTCCCTCGAGGCGAGTTCGGGGTAGGCATTTAGGGGGTGGTGAACCGTTTCGGACGAGCCGTGACAATATCGGCAGTGGTCTTCCACACCCAGCTTCAGGATGTGCTTCTCGTAGTTGCGAGTTCTAATGCACTGGTCCTGAATGGCTAGGATGGTGCTCTCTGTCTCGGCTTTCAGCAGTCACTTCTTCAGCCAGTTTTAGGTGAAGACGGAGTCAATAGATGGCTTATCCATTATTTTTGGGATGCTGGCCGTGAAGCGGTTTCTCCTGCCATCGTGCTTCTCTCTGTCGTCGATCTGCCGTCTTCATATCCGTCTCGTCGCAGTCGTCGCCGAGATGGAGTGCGTTTCGGAAGAGGGTGGCATCTCCCTGGATGGAGTGGGACTTCTTCAGGGCATCGCGCTCTCTCAGGATGGAGACGAGTCGTCATTATTACTATCGTCGTTATTATTATTACTATCATAGGGAAGTTATGCTTTCCGAAAGTTCCTCATACGAGTTCTGAGGCAGCGACATACAACTTTCAAAGGAATTTAATCAGAGTAAGGGGTGGCTCATCAGTAAGTTTATCCGATTAATGAATCGATACTTAAACTTCTTTGCTCCTTCGGTAGGTCTGAGCCAGTAAATAAATACGGCCATCAACAGGATCCATAAAAGAAAAGCAAACAAGAACACGAATAACAGTCATCGGCTAACAAGGAATCAATGTAGATGAAAATCCTTCAGTAAACTTATTTATGGGCCACACTGTTTAAGCTGGGCATGCTATCTCTCATCTTTTATCTTTTAGGGGATTCCAGAATGGGAAATTGCCTTTATTTTTTCCCATCTTCCCTGCCTAGCAAAGACATGAAGCAAAAAAAAAAAAACGCTTGAAATAGAGTCGGGATCTAAGCAAAAGATCCTGGTTCAAAATTAAAATAATATTTTTCAGGGAAAGATGCAAAATCATGGTTATTTCGTAGAATAGTACTGCACTATAGTATTTTCCTTGAGATTTGAAATTCAATTAACCCCTTAACTGGGAACTTTTGAACGCATATGTGCGGTGATTCCATTGATCCATTGAGAGAAGGCAGGTGCCAGACCGCACATATGCGGCGAGTCCATTTAAGGGGTTAAAGACGCTCATTTCCTGCGACGACATAGGCGATTACAAATGACCTATTTTCGGTACTTCTCGGAGGCTTCCGAACAGTGGCGTTGCGAGGGGGGGGGGGGGGGGGGGGCTACAACCCCCCAAGTTTGTTTCAGTCCCCCGGTCTAAATGCATCCGCAACCCCCCTTCCCCCTTCCCGGCGAGGATATATGAGCCCCTCCACCGTTCCGCTCAGCCCCCCCCCCCCCTTTTGGCGAAATCCTGGCTACACCACTGCCCACAAGCCCTCCTTCATCATCTTCCCGTCCAATGTTTGCATGACAATTAATGGGCCAGCACGCCGCGTCGCGTCCTCGTCGGCCTGCCTGCCTTCAGAGTACGGAAGATTCTCTTTTCCGACCGACGAAGTCCTGTATTGTCTCCGAGGGTCATCCATCCCGTTCTCACTTCCAGCGAGCAGATTCCCGCCGTCTCCTCCGCGTTCATCGCGTCAATTTCCGGGGGGAAATGTCGGCGGATTCGAATGAAGCTGCAAGAGGGCACCAGGGAAGGCGAACGGGAGGGAGTGGGAAAAAATTAAATTAAAAAAATTAATGAAGCCAGCAGCACTCGGTGTTCCCAGGCGGTCTCTCATCCTAGTACTAACCGAGCCCGACGCTGCTTAACTTCGGTGATCGGACGAGAACCGGTGCGTTCAGCGTGGTATGGCCGTTGGCAGATGATGTAGTCACTCCCACGAACTGAAGTAGACAACCTCGCACTCTCGCGCAGGGCGAATCCCCTTCCTATACGATGATGCTTTGATCCGGATTCGAAGCGACGCGTCCTTTTCTTCCCCTTCCCAGGCACACACGCTCTTCATATTCCAGCTGACTATAAATGGGCCCGCAGGCCTGTCACCTTCAAGAAGGTGATGGATACTTACCTTTCAAGTTCGGAAATAATGCTTTCCAATCAAAAAGTCATATGCGAATTTATACCCTGGCGTTCTAACTCCTCATTTCCGTCGGGTAAATTCCTCTCGTCTCTCGCGGTTTTCCCTGTGTCCCTCGTTTCCCTTTTCCGAGACCGACGCGCATCGAATTCGTGCCCCGTTTCCATCTCCAATTCTTCGGCAAAACAAAGCAAAAAGAGAACGATAAGCCAACGGCACTCGGTGTTCCCAGTCGGTCTCCCATCCAAATACTGACCGAGCCCGACACTGCTTAACTTTAGTGACTGGACGAGAACCATCACCACGTTCAGCGTGGTGTGGCCGTTGCCGACATCCTATCTGTGTCCTCCATCTCCTATACCCTCCTGTAAACATCTACCCCGTTCTGCACGCCTTCCAGCGACTGCCGAGCCCCTGCCCACAAGCAGTGGTGTAGCGAGGGGGGGGGAGGGGGGCTTGAGCCCCCGCAAGTTTGGTTCAAGCACCCCCCCCCAACTCCGGTCTAAATGCATCCACCCCCCCCCCCCTGCCGGCGATGATATGTAAGCCCTCCCACCGTTCTGCTTAGCCCCCATTTGCGAAATCATGGCTACGCCACTGCTTCCGAATAATATTTGCTTGTCCCAATGAGAAGCGAGAGAACTTGAATACATGGTATGTAAGAATATTATGTGAAATATTGGGCATGAATGCCTTTGGATTGTTTCGGAATCGACGTATCAACAGCACACCTGGTTAGGACGTGAGGTTGTTGGTCACACATCTGCCATCTTGCGGTGGCTGAGGTGAAGCATGAGTTGTCTGCTTGGCAGACAGAGGTCTCTTCCGTCTCAAAGGAATGAGAAATAGCTCAGTGAGTGGATGAGAATAAGCAGCGGCACGAGAAGTAGGAAGGAAATTCCGAAAACTCTATTAAATATTCGGTGGTCCGATAGAAAATTCGCCATAGAAATCGCGTGTTTGCGGTTGCTTCACTGCCTTGCAGCAGCTGAACGAGGCCGCAGACGACCATGGATTCCATGCTTTTTTTTCGGATAATCACAAGTCGAGTCGATGAATTATCATGAATTGACCATGACGTGTCCCTCCACGTCAAGCCAGAGAGCTGGACATGAGCTGGAATGAGCTGGACATGAGCTGGACATGAGCTGGACATGAGCTGGACGCGTTCACTTCATGCCAGACGAGATCTCTTCCCAATCTCCCGTTATCTGCCACTTCGGAAGCTCGTCTTTCACCTTCTCGTTTTCCTCTCCATTAAACCGTCCGCCTCAAGAGACCCTAGTCATAATTGAACGTCAGGGCGAAGAAATCACACGGAGGAAAGGCTGCTGCGAGCCCGAGAGTCAGTGAACTCCCGACCGCGATCATTAATTGTTAGCGAAGCCGCGGCGGGGGACAAAGCGGATCGACGCTGAAGCTTTGGCTTCGGCCCTCTTTGAGGCTGAAGCTTTTGGCTTCAGCCTCGAGCGTGGATCTTCCCGGCAGGCGGTTCATTGGGGCAGATGCCATGTTTTCGATCGGAGAGCTTCATCTGATTTGTAAGGATCTGTTGACGTTCTGGGGGAAGAGAACCTTTCAATTCGATACGAAATCCATTTTTTTTTATTCAAACCCATATCTTCCGAAATTAAAAAAAGAAATGTGTGGAATAAAATTAAAATAAAATGTATAACAGAGGGAATATGATTTCTAGTTTCGTGAAGACTGGTGGATTACTGTGAGTGAATGGTAACGAAAATAGAATTTTTTTTTTCAGCGGCTGAAGGAAATGCTCAAAATAAGGTTAGGCAATAAATTCAGGGAGTGTGCCAGAATGACCCCATAGACCCCAATGAAATGGTGGGACGGGGTAATTTTAGCTGCAGTGGATGGGGTAATCGTGGCACTTCTTATCTAATTCTCTGGCTGTTTCCCTCGCAGGAGAGCAATGTGAAATGGAGAGAAACTAAGATAAAAATATTCGCGAGGGGAAAAGCACTTTGAAAGAAAGCCACCGCATTTTACGACATTCCTCTTGCTAAATCGCGAAGTAAAACGGGCTGGAAAGAAACAAAAGGAATTCGTCGAGGAAACCGAGCATGACAAAAGCACCACGAACCAGGCGTCCCAGGGCGAATCGTTTCAACGAGGCCGTGCAAGGAACGGGGGAAGGTCTCGCCCGTCCGAGCGGGAACACTCGGAAGGTGGAGGTGGAGCTTTAAAGGTGGTGCTTTAATCCCCATGGTCGACTCAGATGCATCCTGTCTGAGCGGAGAATTCTCTCACCGTGCCGCTCTTCACTCGACGCCGGATTCTCGAGAAACTTTGGAAATATGCCAAAGAGGTTTAGACAAGCTTTGTGGATTTCGAAAAGGCTTACAATGCCGTGCTTCGAGGGAAGCCACTGGAAGAGCTGCAATATGGGAATAACTGTCGGCTACCGCGAGCCATTCGATCCTCACACCGTGAATGCAGGCGCGAAAGGGATGACCTCGTGACTCGAAGTCACCCTCCCCCCCCTCCCCCACCAACCCGAGAAGTGTCTTCCACTTTCGTCCCCTTAGACTTTCACCCCCGAGACTTACTTGATAGAGAGTTGCTAAATTCTCCCTTTATCTCATCTTGATAAACGTTGGCGAGAGTGCACAGGGGCGACTTTCCAAACGTTGATTTCGCGACTGATAACCACGTCTGCCTCGGCCCTTTAAAAGGGGAGGTAGGGTTAACTCCCGGTTTCACTTTCCCACCCTGTGTGAGATGGATACCGAAAATGATTTGGAGTGGAGAAGAAGCTGCAGTCTCTCATGGATTCAGAAATTCTTGCTCGTATGAAGAGTCTTATGTAGCAGTCAAATGATGGCATTAAATACACAGTATTTATACGATAAATACAAGTAGGTCATACAGCTAAAAAAAAATTGCATCTAAACGAACTGCTGCCGAAGGAACAGGTGGTCCACCCAATCGCATCACATTATACAGAGCTGTGTCATATTTTTTTTCAGATCAATTTCGTTTTTCCGAAATAGAAATATAAATTCTAAAGACGGTGAATCCGAGCCTCCAAGTCCCTGCATTTCTTTTTCTTCCTTATCTTGGCACCCTCAGTCTCAAGCGTGACCAGCCGCGCGATTCCGTGTGCGATTCTTCCTTCCAATTCAAAGCCACGAGTTCAAAAATGTTTAAGTGGCACTTCTGGGCATATGGGCGTCAGACACGAAAATCAGGCGTGGAAAGTGGAAAGTGCACTTTCGTCCCAACTGCGCTTAGGTAAAAGCTTCAACCACATCTTGCGATTCTTGTCAATCGGAATGCGGGGACGATATTCCACTGGGGCGAAAGTGGAAGTAACCGCACGAGAGATTCCTGAAATAATCTTTCAATCCAAAACTGCAGCCAAGAAACCAGTCGGCCTAGTTCAAGGTGGACTGACTTATGTCGCGTGACAAAAGCCACTAGAGGCTCGGTATTCCGATTGCTGGGCTCTCGAGTCCGTTGTCCAGGTTGCTAAAGAGCTCATCGAGTTGGGATGAGCTCGAAAATTAATGAATGAATGGAGTAAAAGGGAAAAGCGCTGGAGAAGAAGGAACCAATCAGATCTCGAAGGAAATTTAATTAAACTGAATTTAAGATATTTTAATGGCGAAGGGAAATTTCTTTTTCTTCATCTTTTGCGAGATTGTCACGAGGAATAATTTTCGGACTCGAAGGAGAGGTCAAGTTTGGCGGCGGGTCCGTTCCGAATTGCGATTGAAATTTCATGGCGAAAGGAAAGGGATGCCACGACAGCCCTCATGGAATTCGATCATACAGGATGCGGCCCCTTTTTAACAGCTAGATTTTTATTTTACTCGATTCGGAGATAAGTGCCCAAACACTTTCAAACTCCAAAACTCCAAACGCCTAAGTTCACCTTAAGCTCACGAGCTTAAGGTGAACTTAAGGTAAGTTTCGTCCATTGGGGGAACGGAATCAGGCGCAATGAACTCGATGCATTCTCTCTGGGCGGGTTCTGTCACTCCTAATGTAGAATTTTAAAAAGTGTTCTTTCCCCGCGATTTATCACCCTAATGACCGGAAGAGAAGATTGACTCTCCGCTTCTAGCGTCCATGCTTTGTCCTTTCTGCTCGGTCTCTCGTCGCCTCCGAGTGCTGCTTCTTTTTCGATTGAGGTTTCGATTGCGGTTTCGATTGAGGAATTTCTTGAGGCCTCGCGAGCTTTCTTGTGTCTCTCGCGTGATTGCGAATTTGAAGATGCCGTTTTTGGCGCTTCGCGTCCGAACAGATTTGACGGAGCGAAGAAGTTCGTAAGCCGAAATCGAAGGAGATTTCTGGTACTTTTGGGATTTTGTGCTATCATACCATCGAGGGAAATTCCATGGCGATCTCGTAAGGTATTTTACATAATATGAAAAATGTCATATTTTCAGTCTTCAGCTAAGGGGTAAGAATCCTAGATTGTTAATATCCAGGGAAAGGGGGGGGGGGGGGAGAGGAACCCAAAAATATTACTTCCTAAAAGGCTGTCGTCAATGACCGTCAATGACGTCAATTACCTCACGGCAATCCGCCTTTAAAAATTTTTGCCTCCTGTTTGTTCACGGGAACATTGGTCACCCCACGCGCCTTCACTCATTCTTGTTATTCTTCACCGACAACGAAATAAATTAGAGACCGGAATTAGCGACTCCTTCCCCCCAACTCAAATGATTATTATTCCATGCAATGCAGACGAGCTGATCCGGCAGGTGACGGTGAGCTGCGCGGAGAGGGGGATGCTGCTGGTCCGGGTGAGGGACGAGGTGAACATGACTCTTGCCGCCTATCAGACTCTGTTCGAGAGCAGCTGCGCCTTCGGGATTCGCAAGGCCCTTCAGGTAAAAAATTAAATAGAAAGCATGTGGAGGGCGATGATTCTTGTGCGATGGAGGGAAGTTCGAGAGGTTTGCAGTCTTTTCTGAGTTTGCGGGGCTTTGACTTTTTTTTGTGGAGTTTCGAAGAGGAAACTTGTGGGAGAAATATCGGTAAAGTTTTTTAAAAGTTATTTCCCAGTAGTACTTTTCTGCTACTTTACTGCGGATGTGTGCGGCGCTTAGGGCTTTAATTTATCCGAGAAAAACTTATTCCTGGCCAGCATGAAACTACCCAAAAGTTTTTCTCATTAGCATTAGCTTCTAACGCAAACAGCGGCAAGTTCCCAAGATAATTTTCTTTCCAACTTTTCCCATTAATTTCTAAAGCATTCACGCTAAAAGGTTTTCCACGCTGAGCTAATGGAAAAGACCCAGAGAAATAAAATGAGCTAATTTCCAGGCAACAGAAACAAATGCGAATAATAAATAGCCTGTTTTTTCCTGCGATCCGAGACAGACTCTTGCCGGATTTCGGTTTTCGGTTGAATTCAATTTATTTGGATTGAATTGAGGGAGAGCGAGCCACTCCAATGGATTCGACTCAGACTTCTTTTGCATCAGGAGGAAAAACGAATTTACAGTTTTTTTCATATTCAGAGAGAGAAAGATGATCATATTTGCATGGCTTTTCCTAAAACGCTTATTATTGCATTTGTGAATGAATGTTGCATTATTCAATGCATGAATTATTTTTGCATTTTCTGAGGAACAGTACCGCCCGCAAATTTTTTTTTGCTTCAGACAAATATTAGGAGACCTGCTTCCGGTTCTTGCATTATTCAAATAGCTGAAGGCTGAGAGCCATAATAAAATATGTATTATTTGCAGGAATCGAATGCGGAAGTTTCTGGCGTTCGAGCGAGAAATAAATGCGAGAAATAATATTCGGGAAATTTGTTTAGACTTGCCGCGGGGAATGAACGCAGGTTTCCTCTCGTGGACAAAAAAGTTTTTTTTCCCCGTTGATCCCTTTCTGCTCTTTCAAAGATTTAATTACTTGCTCTAATGAAGACGATGTTGGCCGTTTTAGACGTTCCGAAAAGGGGCAAGAACCGCGTTGGAGTTGGACTCAAGGACTTGAGGCCTTGAACCGAGCCAGGAAAAAATGCATGATACCATCCTCAGCAGCCGAGACCGACTGACTGAGGCCATCTAACATGGCTGATATAGCCGTAAGGCAGCAGCTTCTGTAATTGGCTATACCCGGCTCGGGTTTCGTTCCATCCGTTCTGGGTTTCCCCTATCAACCAAGGGAAAGAATCTCGGTGACGAGCAGGGGCAACTCGTGGAATGGATAGGCTGAGTCCTCTCGAAGCTAAATTATTCCAGGGTGTGCACATCCGAACCCTCGCCTTCGTGCGGATATTTAGGGAAAGAAGGGATTTGGAAGTGATCGAAGCCGGTCTGGATTTAATTGACTGAAACTACATAATTGAAGAAATCTGCCCACGGACGAATACAAGTGGCCGTAGCCGCCTCATCCGTACGAAGACGTGCAGAAGACTATGAGAGGGGATTGCTGGAGCAAGCGATTAATGCCCTTCCATGAATGCGCAAGGAGTTCTATTACCATGTAGCCAAAGCCCCCCCCTTCCTCCCCCCCCTCCTCCCCCCCCCCCCCCTCTCCCCCTCCTCACTGCCTCACTCCAGAGCTTTTGTCCCCCTTCCTCCCTCCTTCTTCTCGTTCCCGTGTTGGATTGAAGGCATCGGCAGGTAACACCGTGCCTACGAGGAGCACGAGGGGCAGAGTAAAAGCAGTGTCTCATTTAGCTTTTATATTAGAACGAATGAAAATAAATCTCGCCTGGCTGTGTACATCGTAGTACTCCACTTTCGAACTGCATAAGCACTGTCTCGAGCCTCCACCGGTGGCAATTTCCTGCGATTTTTAAATAATCAGCAGGAAAACAGGCTTCGCTCGAAAAAGTTGGTGCGAAGCCTGCCGAACGGCTCGCCCCGCTGACCCCGAGAACCATACGAACTGCATACGGTACAGGCTGTGCATATTCAACCTGCAAATGGCTTCCCACCGCTGATCCCGAAAGCCATACAAAACTACACGCAATGCAGGACATGCATATTCATGAACCACTGCAGAAAACTCCAAGAGCGCATAATGCCCCCGGTGCGGTCTCATCTGAAAGAAGCGGAATCGATTGCGCTTCGGTTCCAACTCTTCGACCCGGCCAATTTCATTAGTGAAACTCTGTCATGGCAGCTGCCCCATGTGAAATATGCGGTCGCTCTGCATCAATCATATTAACGATAATATCGACAACAAAGAGAATAACGACAATGATGATAATTATTTTTATGGGGCCTGCCACGTGGGAACAGGGGAATTTTTTAGTCAGGGAATTGAACAGGCTTATTCCCAGGTAGCATTTTATTGAATAAACATTGAATCAGCATTAAATCAACATCCGAAACTTCGATCAACATCGAATGAATGTTGATTCAACATTATGATCTACCTGGCTTCGTTCTCATCGCGATCGTCGGAAAAGAATTTCCGAATTTCCGCAGAAATCGCTCAGACGTTCATTTTTGCTTTTCATTTAATCAATTTTGCATTTTTTTTCCCCGGAGTTTTCTTCTGACGTCACGAGAGTTCCCGGCAGTGCGTCACTTCGATGCGAACTTTAATCAGGACGAACTTCGTGATATGACAAGCGCTCGTTCCGCAGCCAGCCTCAAAAATGTAATAACGTGGCTTTTCCGTGTCGCCATGTCATGATGTCGGTTCCGATGTCTCATGACATGCTGCCTTTGTCATGTCGTGAGAGGATCTAGGGGGAATTATTTTTTTTAAAAAGCTCAACTGTTTTTCATCTTCGAGTCTGCTGAGGAAAGGCTAGAGTGGAGTGTGAATTTGTGAATTTGGAATTTCGAGTGAGTTTTAGCTACGATCTTGTCAGACATTGAGATCGTGACACATTCAGTGTCACCAACCATTGGGCATTGAGTTCCTGTTATATATATTATGGCGGCTGTTATAGCTGGTCCATTGTTGCCATTTTCGTGAGTAAAATTAAAAATTGGGCGAAGGAGTGACTGTCGTCGTCTAATTAATTTCATTTCATTTCTACCATGGTTCTAAGAAGAAGCTGATAAGATGTTGGTTCTCAGTCTCACGGAGTGGTCACTTGTGGGGGTCACAAGTGGTCACTCGTGAGGGTCACAAGTGGTCACTCGTGAGGGTCACAAGTGGTCACTTATGTAGTGAGGCAAGGAAAAGTACTTCTTTGCAAAATTGAGCAAAATCTGTCAAAATTCCACGCACGATCTACACAGGGCCGGAGTCAGATCTGAGACCATCTGGTAAAACTCATTCATTCAACATCGAAATCACCGAAATCCGCACGGAATGCCAGGCCGTTCTGCGCCGCTTCTGTCAGCGGCATGACAGATACGATGAGTCGGTGAGTCTGGGCTTCTCGGCCTTGGTAGGATAATGGACGACGTCGAGTAAGATCGATGGCGTGGATGCTGGAAGCCGCAAGAATCCACAAACCACGAGCTAAAGAGTCTCGAGGTTTCACCATTTCTTTAGGTTTAACCTTGGGTTAGGATTAAAGTCCGGTTAATCCTTTTCCGAGCCGAGTTGCTCCATGTGCAATCGCTTCCCCTTTTTTTTCAGAGATTTCGGCCCAATTAATTCGAACGATGAAGTGTCGATTCCAAGTTTATGGTCGATCGATGAGCTGGAACTTCATCATCTCGTAGGAATTTTCTTTCGGACGATGAGGAATTTCTCGAGATGCAGATGAGATGCAATTTCATGCAAATCGCCGGATCAAATGCACGAATTTCGCATCTCTCAGTGCGATTCGCTGCCGCGTCTCGACTGGGGCGTTGCGACGCGTGACGTCACTCGTAACGACATGTGACATGTGACGTCTCAAGTAATGGGACAGACCACTTTCTTTAAAGAAGAATTAACATCAAAGAAAAAGGGGGGGAGGGGGAAAGAAAATTTGCGAAGAAAACAAAATCTTTGATGCCACTTTCCCTCCAGAACTCTCCACTACCAATCCGGATTTATTGAAGCATAAAAATCAACAAAGCGAAATGAAAATTCAAATTCTTCAAGGCTGCGAATGTGTAACGAAAGCCTGATTGCAGCGGAGTTTTTAACCAAAACAATTTTAAAATTTCCAAGAAAGATTCGAATAAAAGCTCCAGCGAGTCGCTATGGTCTTTATGCTGCACCCTATTTGTCTCTGTGACGTCATCATGCTGACGTATTCAGTATCGACGGGTCTTGCCATACGAGAGGATTTTCATTATTGCGCACCCTCGATTGGCAGGAAACGGTTTTTCATTTTTTTTTTGCCTCTTACCGCATTTTTGCTGACTTGATCCGTACGATAGTGAAGGTCGCCGTTGTGCATATTAGAATTTCGGCGAAGCTCAGAAGTTCATCGAACTGCTCGAGATCGAGATCGCTCACCGGCTTGGTGCGACGAGCGAGAGTTTTTCGAGTTATCCCAGTTTTTTTTTAACCTTGTACCGAGAAAAAAAAAAACTCTTGCACCGTGAAAAAAAAATGCAAGGGAATAGAGAAGAAAATCCAAGGTTTCGGTCTAGCGAACCATATCGGAAGAGACGGGAAAAAAAGGGAGTGACGGAGAAGAGGGAGACAGAGGCTGAGGAGAAAGAAACAAGCCGAAGAAAAAAAAAAAACCACTCGCCATGAAAAGGGAAAATCATATGAACGAACCAATAATGAATCCATGATCTCCCTCGAATATCATGCGGAAAGGAAGGTCATTTTAATTAATAAAATTGGAGTTGAAAGCGACAAGTCGAGCGAGTTTGTTCATAAACTAAGAAATTTGATTTATGGGGGAAAAAATGTAGATAAACTAATAAATTTGAAATGGACTCATCGAAATTCCGATTTTAAATTTCTCTTTTCTCGTTTCTGATGGCTCGTCATCGAATTGACTCGAATTGACTCGAATTGAATTCCTCGCTGCCAGGCCCAGGCCGGGAAGGAGGACCTCGAGAGACGGGTGGAGGACTTGGAGGACGAGAAGCGGAAGCTGGAGGACGAGAAGCGGAACCTGGAGCTCCGATTGGAGGAGACGACCCGGCTTCACCAGGAAAGGGAGGAGCAGGAGAAGAAGCGGCACGAGGAGAAGCTCGATTTCTTCCAGCACAAGATCCAACAGCTTCGGGTTCGTCCGAGAGCGACTCTCGTTTCGATCAGTCGGTTGCATCGTCCCTTTTTGTTGTTCCCAGAATCAATTGGAGGCGGTGCTGGCGGCGAAGAAGTGATGCTTCGTCTCGTCATCAGCTGCTTCATCTCGTCGTCAGATGCTTCGTCGCATCATCAGATGCTTCGAATTTCATCAGACGCTTCGTCTCGTCATCAGATGCTTCGTGAAATTGCACCCCGACCGTCTTCATGCATGCTAATGAGTTCCCTCCATCGTTCTCGAGTTCTCGAGTGCCCACTTCGTTTTGATGAAGGTCAAGAGGCAGAAAATTGCTGGGACTTCAAAGGCTTGTTAATGAAGATATTTTTTTTTAACGAAAACTTCCGCGTCAGAAATCACAAATTAAAAGCGGAGGGGGAAAAAAAAATTCGAAAATAAATGTAATCGAGGCCGCCCGAGAACGTTCCATCGTTCGGGACTCATGAATGTTATTGCATGGCTCCTGGCCGTATCTGCCAAAAGATCTCTCATCTGTGATGCCGAGGACAAAGAGACCCTTTCTCTAAGAAACAAGGGAAAGACGATGCCAAAGGGATACACAGGCTCGAATATATATCCGAACATATAGAGACTAGGAATCCGTTGTAATCTAATAGAGATTGTATAATACGGGCGAGGGCGCTGATGGGATTACAGGCGAAAACAAGGAGGCGGGCGAGAGAGAGAAGCCAATTAGATCCATACCAGGTCTCGCCTATTATTCACGGCCCGATCCCCCTCTCCATATAAGATCAGAAACGGCGACAGCTGGGAGATTTGTACCAACTTTTAATTCCCTCGGCGTTCGGCCCCGACCTTTCACAGGCGAAAGAGAGATAAGTTTCGCCGGAGAGGGCGGGTCAGAGGGAGAAAATGAAAGGGGGAAGAGGGAATATGGAAGGAGCACTTTCCTCTGATTGCAGCTGCACAAAGAAGAGGAGAAAAAGGAAGAAAAGAGAGTCTAATTTGAGAATCAATGAGGTTTCACAAGTGGCCAAAGGGACACTCTTCCCCGCTTCTTCTTCTCCCTTTATGTTTCTCTTGGAAGTTTGGCCCCGATAATGGAATGAAGAAGCCTTGGTGCCGGGGTATAATCCCCGTTTTCAACCAGATGGTTTCTCCTCCTTTGTCTAGTAATTAATTCTCTCTCTCTCGCCCCGTTTGATTGATGAACTCCTCGCCTCCCTCGATCGCTCTTCCGTCCGAACTCCTTCATGCCGCGTTATTTCCCCTCGTGTTTTGCCGAAATCGCGGAAAGCCCTCGCGCCGATCCGAGCGGCCGTTATTAACGATGATAATGGACATGCATGTATTCGCGACGACGACTCGAGAGGGGGAAACGTGGACATATGGGGAGCATTTGACGGAACGAGGAGATTCCATCACGACGACGAGGACATAATTCATGATGGTCTCGAGAAAAATAGAGGAAGTGGGAGGTATAGCCATCTTTCATAGGCCGGTAGAGCACAATGCCCATGCACTTCCCCCTAATGGATACGTTCCCCTTTTTCTTCTCCTCTTCCTTCGACGCTCATGATGCTCATGATGCTCATGATGCTCGAGATCCTCGTGATGGTCGTGATGCCCCACACTTCGGATATGGCCCCAGGTGGAACTCGAGCGATCGGAAAACCGAAAAAAGGCAAAAAAAAGGTTGAATCTGCAGAACTTCTCGATTATCAGATAATCTCACGGAGAATCTCACGGAGAAGCTCCATGAACTTCTCGATTATCGGGGGGGGGGGGGGGGGATTGCCATTTGAAAGCATGGTAATCCATGGTAATGAGGCGGGGATTCAATGGAATCCCACGGGAGCTGGTCGTCTTGGGGCTTTCCATTATTTAAGTCGGCCGATTCGTCATAAATATTTTGCAGGTATGCTAATTTCATATAATGTTTTGCTAATTTCAGTTATGAGAAAGAAGGAATCTTCTGGTATGGTCTCTATTACTTTATCTCGCTAATAAATATGCAAATTTCCGCTCCACGAGAGGGGAGCGGCGAACGTGACAAAATTTTGATTTCGGTCATTTCGAAGGCGGATGCTCAAAGATATATATGAGGATGTTCAAACATATATTTGAGGATATTCGAATGAAACGCCTCGAGACTCTTCCGTTCCGGAAGCACGGCCGAAAACTTTTTAGAGTCCGGAAAGAAAATCATCTCCATCGCGAGATGATGAATGAATCGAGGCACGAGGGAACATTTGAGGCACGAGGGAGCATTCGAGGCACGAGGGAATATTTCCACGCCATTGGCCTGAGATTGAAGCCGTACCAGAGCGGGTTTAAGGCCAGTTCACATGATCATCGCAGAAGATGCCGAAAAGCATTATTTCCCCTCAGTCAGGGTCGATAACATCTAATGTTGTAACGCCCCATTTGAGTTTGACAAATCCCTGCACTTATGTCTGACAGCCCCGTCTCTCCCTTTCCCCGTCTTTGCCTTTCCACGTCTTTCCCTTTCCCCGTCTTTCCCTTTCCCCGTCTTTCCTTTCCCCGTCTCTCCCTTCCCGGTCGGGCTGTTTCTCTGGGCCGTTTCCATCGTTCGGGAATTTATTCCGAGATGACCCGATTCGAGGATCGTGAACTCTGGGGGAGGAGAGAGATTTCATGCAAATTCGCCCCCTCCGTCCACGTTTGCATAGGGAAATGCGAGTCAATTATATGTATGAGGCGAGAGAGGGCGTCCGAAGTCTTCCTCTCGCGTCGATTCTCCCCTCATTTCCAGGCGAACAATAGGGTTCCACCACGTCCAGTATTTAACATTGTGCAAATGTTCATTTTGCAAGTGTGCATCCTGCTAATTTGGATCGTGCAAATGTGCATTGTGGAAATGTGTATGCTGTTAGGAGCGTGAAGTGGTAGGAAGGGGAAATATATATGAAAGGACAGGGGGGAGGGGAGGGGAGGAGGGGAGGCTGCCCTCCGTATGATGGCCCCATTCAATTTCCCTGTCAAGTGTCTCCTTCGACGGAAGGGAAAAAGGGAATTAAAAATCCGTCGCGTCTCCTTTCATATTGACAGTGCTTCTGTGTTTTTTGATCTTTCTCTCTCTGTAAAAAAAAAAAATGGGGAAAGGACGGGAAAGGAAGGGAAAGGAAGAGAAAGGAAGAGAAAGTTTCCATCTCCGGAAACCCCGGCAACCAAAGGATCTTTATTGAATTTGAGATGTATCCAGGCTCCTTCATATCTCAGCTGATATGCGTCATGTGCACTTTGTCCCTCTGTCGTCGTTTCTCTCTTCCGCTTATTGCACTTTTTATTTTTGTACTGCAATCAGCGGAGCCGGTGAAGACAGGTGGCGAAGACCGGGATCAGCCGGATGAGCCAGATGAGCCGGATGAGTCGGGCTGGTCTCGATGAGCCGTTTTTCGCCACTCCCCAGCTGCTCGACGTGGAATCTGCAAAATTATAAATTATTATATAATAATGATGATTTTTTGGTACAAAATCATGAAAATTAATTAATGAGGCTCAATGAGCGACCTGGGAAATGCGAGCGATTGGAAACTTCGAGCGCGTGATCTTTCCCCAGCCAATTCGCCTCTGTCGAAGAAGAAAAAACATAAATAATGCAAATCAATTAATAAGAATAATAATAAAATGATAAATTACCCCGCACAGAGATGTTTCCCCTCACTTCTCCCAGGGAATTGGCCGCCGCGCAGGAATAAAGCGCTTCGTCCTGCGCCTGGAATTCCCGGATTGTGAGGAACATTTCCGATCGGTAGCCCTCGCGTCTCTCCTCGATTCTGTACCTTTCGCTGCACAAAAATTTCATCCGAGCTTATCGACGCTTTTTTTTTTCTTCTTCTTCTAAGGATAATCCGGATAATCCCCGTTATCGGCGGGTGTCAGCCACGTACTCCCCCGATCTCATTGTTGTTTATCGGAACACGGAAGGGGAAAGAGGCCGATAAGGGCCATTCAGACCATTTCCCCCGAGGAAATTACCTTTTTTACCTTACAATTCACCCTTTTCAACTGTGACTCAACCTCTTCAACGATTCAACCTTTTCTCTCTCCCCCTTCCCAAAAATAAAGGCCTCACCTGGCGATGAGGATCTCCGAGCTGTTCCTGAGCCAATAATTGACCGTCTGCGGCGACGCTTCAACGGTGCACTTGAGCGTCAACGGCGACCCCCTCCTCACCGACACGACTTGAGCATCCTCTTTGATCTCCGCCGGGACTGTGAAACAGCGCATCCGTCAGTCCCTTCCGTGCGGATGTGAGATATGCAAATTTCAGGATTGGAAGGGGACGTGGATCGCCCATCGCGAATTGCATGCCGTTTCCTTCAATTCTATTATGGTAATTTATTTTAATTTAATTTAATTCTATTGTATGTTATGTTTTGCTATTCTCGTTTTGCATCAAGACGGTAAGAAATCGATAACGTGACTTGGCACATTTCGAGAACCATATATCACTTGGCACGTCTGCAATTTTTGCAGTTCCAGGGCAGAAAAGCTAGATGACGACAATTGATACAATACGAGAAAGTGGATTCCGCCCTTCCCCATCGGCAGGCTTTCTCTCAAGATGCAGTCTTTCTTTTTTATAAATTCAGAATTAAAGCACGAGACGTCATATTGGGCTACGTCGGGAATAAGGGTTGAAGCTTGAAAATTGGTTTCTCTCAATTCTTCGTGGAGTTTTGCAGAGCCAAAGAATAATTTTTTTCTTCACGGAATCCCTTATTTATTTTTTACAAAAAATACATGACAGGTTTAGCAGGAAGATTTGGGGAAGAAACTAAAGTATTCCAGCTCGTAGAAGAGCAGCATGACGTTCCATGAAAAGAAAAATATTTGATTGCAAGAACTCACAGTTGACTGTGAGGAGGATCCTCTTGGAGACGGCGGGGGGCACCTCATTGGAAGCGATGCAGAGATAGGCGCCGGATTGCTTTCGATGAACGCCGCGGAGGGGGAGCAGCTCTCCTTCCACCGTATCCACTGGAGAGGGAGGAGGGAGGGAGGAGGGAGGGGGGGAGGGAGGAGGGGGGGGGAGGGGG
>CAJPEV010002792.1:0-38834 GCA_905338385.1 Darwinula stevensoni
CCTCAACGTGCATGCGTGTGCATCCGTGGATATTACATGGACTGAACAGTTTCCAAATATATTCTGAATACAGAATTTTTTCCGTATAGCTTATATTAGTGTCATATACATTGCAAACCTAGCACCATATATGGGGGTCTGAATATGAACCATATATGATTCCATATTTATTAAGAATGGCCGAAACATGATACGGACTGAACTGTTTCCAAGCATGGCTAAATTCAGTACTGTACAATCCTATACATACGCCTGTATTTGGAAGTTCCGTAAGGGCAATTGAATCATAAGCGTTCACTTCCGAAAATTAACTTTAAAATTTCCCATCGCAGATCTTTGATCAAGTGCAACCACCTCAAGCTTAAAATAACCTGAGTTGTACAACGCCAAATTTGCATCCAACGAATGCAATTTTCAGATTATGCGATGCCTCACAAATGCCTTTCCTCTTCCCAGATATTGGGATGCGATAACCCAGTTGTGAACGGATCCAGCAACACCACATCCAAGGTGAGATTTAACGATTTTCCTTGGTTCCGCAGAAGTCAAAGAACGAATCGGAACAGAAATGACATGAGCACCACAGCCTCTCTTCATTGAAATGAGTACGAAGATGAAGGAATGAATAGCAAATATTAATAGCAATAAAAAAAAGAACTCTTCCGCATCTCAAACTCGTCCGAGCAAAGCGAGGAACACAGTCCCATCCGTGCAGGACTCAATGATGCACCAAAACGGGAAAAACCGAAGGTGTACGAAAAAGTACAACTCGAGTACTCTCTCAGCGTTAATACCAAGCAGGCGACCATCGCGCAGAAATCAGGTTGATGATCCCACCGAACAATGCCATTCTGCCCATGCATAACTGCGACGCATGGAATATGCATGCCTTCTGGTGCCATGCTGTGCGCGAATGGATTTGCCAGATGGGGTCGGTGCCTGCCCTTCCCACGACCATTTCTTTTTTTGACGTTTTGATTAATCGCGTGGAGCCTCTCGGTGTCGTTCATCGATAGATTTTGCAGGAAGAAAACTGCAGAAGTGGGTGTGGGAATTGATAGCGACCGGAAGGGATCATCGAGCCGGCTCATGAATTGTAAATCAACTCAGGGCAATTGGCAGCGTTGATCCCCTCAACATCAAAGGGCGACAGAAACTCGGAAGTTGAAAGGGAAATTGATCCTTCCGGGAGGAAAAACGGGCCGGAACGAGTTGGAATCGATATTGCAGATCCGGAAGCGCTGAAGACGAAACGCAACGAGGCGAATTGTCGCTCCGGGTCAACGCAGCTCAAATGATCGAATGAAGTTCCAATCGCGAAGATTAAAATCCAAATTGACATTAGGAAAATTGTCGAAAATGAAGCAAGAATCGCTTTCATGAAATCGCTCTCGGAAAGCTAAACGGGCATGTCTAGAAAGCTTAGGAGATGAAACATTTCATTCAAAAGGAAATCGAAATAAACTACCAGCAGTCTCGCGAACGGAATTTCAAAGAGCAAAGCATTTCTTTTTTCCGCTTCACACGATATAGAAATAGTAATACGCAAGGAGATAAAATTCAGCTAATCCACACATAAGCACATCGATCCGCGCGCAAGCTTACACGAATCCACGCTGCATTAATGACAATAAGTACTGAATGTGCGGTAGTGGCGTCGGGGTTGTAAGACAAGGTGCGAGGCGTATGCTCGATTTGCTGTAAAGGAAGTGTTCGCTTGGCAGAGGCAGCGTGGAACCCTGTGGGACTCTGCTCCACAGCCCAGACGAGACGAAGGAGGATGCCAACATCCTCTGCGACCACGAACCAAAACAGGTGTCAATCGATGAGCAGATCGAAGCTGTCAATGGGCACAAATCCGTCAGAGGGCGCGACCTTTGAGTTACAGGTCATCAAACTTCAAATGAAGCCGGCGAGAATAAAAAAACGTTGCGAATGCTTACGTAATTTGAGGATATAAAAGCCCTCTACGTTGAAACTTTTCCTGAGTTAGTCTGCCTAAGTTACTTTGGAATGAGTTCATGCTCATATATAGCCATATGTTTATTTAAAAAAAAAACAAAAACTAATTAAGCCACCATGCTGTCGTTTGCTACCCGTTACGGTGATTCTGCACATAATAATAAAAATAATAAATACAAATTAAGTCGGTTCTTCATCACTGGTCTCAAATACTACGCAGATGTCGCTCAGCGACTTTGCTGGCATTTAAATTTCGGGAGTAGCACGTTGTCGGTCGTCGCAACGAGAAGATAGCTCCATGTTATAAATTATGATTTTTTTATATAAAGTCAGAATGTATTACGTCGACCGAACCATAGGCAGCGTTATTGCAATGAAGCGTGCTTTAGCATGCAAGACTTCATATCTGACAAGGCTTATCATCACGCTTTAATGCAATACTACTGCCCTTGGCACGGTTTACGTGAATAATAGTGCAACTAACTCTATAGGGATGTACTCAATAATGTTGATTATTATTATATTTTAAGTAGTTTTTGAGAATAAATGTAAGGCAGTCTCTCCCGATTTTTCGGATTATTCTTAGGACTTCCTTTTAATAAAGATATTTCTCATCTCTGTCTACTTCCTCTTGAATGCGTTTACGAACAACAAAACATATTTGAGAATGGTATCGTTGAATTCTTTTTGAACATTTTTTAACGGAGTATAGGTCTATTCTAATTTTAAAAAGCGATTGCATTTTTTTATTACCAGGTTTAACATATAGACAAACGTAGAAAAAAAAAACTAACAACAGAACATTTGAAATTTGATGACCTGTCACTCAATGTTAGGATTGACAGATTTGTGCCTATTGACAGCTTTGATCAAGATCTATCAATTGACAAATCTTTTGGTTTGTCACGTGGAGGGCGGTTTTCGGCATCCACTTTTGTTCCACGATTAAGTATATAAATTTAAGGCCAGATTTTCAGACCGAGATCCAGCCATACGGAGGAGTCTGCCGGACTTCGACCTGTTCGTCTGTTGAGTCCCGTTGACGTCTGAGCGAGACCATTGCGGAATGCCTGTTTCTTTGCAATCGAATTCAAAGCAGTTCAATGAAGGAATTAGATCACAGGCGACGGAGAGTGCTAAACAGTCACAAGAATCACATGGAAGAAAAAAACGGAAGGAAAACAACCAAAAAAAAAAGGAAGTTAATTTGAAGCGCTGAACCTCAAAACAGGAGAACCGAATCGTTAAGGAGCGATAAACGTCACATTTTCCAGATTCCTGGTCGCATCAGCTCTAGTTCGTAGCCTGGTTTTCTCGTCATGGTTGCTTCTCTCTCTCTCTCTCTCTCTCTCTCCCGTAGCCGAGCGGGAAAAACTTCGCGAACGACAGGGTGACAGTGAATACTTACTTGTATCGCCTGGCTCGTCTCACCCCGGAGGAAAAGGCCGCGATCATGCAAGACAGAGACGAGTTCATCCGCACCTGCACATACGAGGGCGTCGATTGCACCAGGTCAATTTACAAAATTTGCGCATCCAGACTTTTACTGGTTCGTTCGAAAAATCCTCTTTCTTCGTGGAGCTATTTCTTGCCGTACGTGAACACGACTTACGGAACCTGCTATTCCTTCAACCTGATTCTGAACAACGACTCCGATCCGCTCGCCGGATCCAGGAAAACCGTCTTCACCGCAAACCCTATGGTACGAAGCTCTATTTTGTCCCTCTGCTCCTCTTCCATACTCAATAAGGGTTAAGCATTATATAGCAATGCAAATCAAAGGAGCAAAAAACAATAAGGACATTTTTTGCGCTTGTTGCAGCTTTTCGAGCATTCACTTCCGGATCACATCACTTTTCAAATCGTCCTATTGAATCGCTTCGTATTCATATAAAATTTGAGAGAAATTCCAATCCCGCTGCAGAATTTGTGATGAGGTTGGAAAGTATTTGCATTAATATTACCTTTTTGGGGGTCGAGATAGTCTAAAAACGATCGTATTGGATGATGAACACCTGATATTTAATCAGTTATGTGGAAATATGTCTTCCCCCTTCATGAATCATTCTGTTTTTGCTTCGAAAGTCTATTCTCTGAATGAGGTCGCATCGCATAGGGACGGCTGTTCTCATTCATTAAATTCGGTCATCGACAGGGTTGGAGTTGGAGCTGTACCTGAACGCGAGCGAGTGGCCGTCCAGCGTGCTGTCGTCGGAGGGCGGCGTCCGCGTCGTCATCCACCGACCCGACAGCCTCCCTTCCCCCGAGGAGACCGGATTCGATGCCCGGGCCGGCTCTGCCACGAACGTCGCGCTCAGACAGGTGCAAACCTATGACTGTCGACCTAAGATAGGCGAGACTTGTCGGGTGCAGGAATGTTTTCATCAGGAATAGAGAAAGCCGAGGGGAAGCTGCAATTGTACGTTCAAACGACGAATGGAAAATGAACCATCAACACACAGTATGCGGCATCATGGCATGAATAAATATTCCAAGTACAAGTACGCACTGCATGAATGAATGAAACATAGCGTCAATATAGTAGAACCGAAAAAAAAATATTTCCAGGCAAAAGCACTTCCAAGAAATGGAAAGTAACATGTTTCTATTTAAAAATAAATTTGAAAATGGGACTGCAATTCATGTCGAATCTTTTAATTCTATACATGATGAGCGGTTGAATCGTTTTCATTCGATTCATTGGGCAATCTTAAAAGATACAAATGAGACATTTTTTAAATTGAGTGACACGGTGCAGCCAGCGCATTAGCCAGACTGTCATTTCTTTCAGACGCGTCCGTTCGCTTTTCCGCGTCTGCGATATTTTAAATCGATCGAGCGAAGAAAATTTTCCCCTATGAGAAAACAAATATGCAAAGTAGAAATTGCTTTGAGGACTCAACGAATAACAGTAGATCTGTTTCGTGATTTTTTTATTATTATAAATAGGTGAAAGTCTCTAGGCTGGCATACCCCTATGAGCACGATTGCTACAGTTCCTGGGAAAAGTGCGGGTTCTACCCGAGTAACTCCAACATCATCTCCTACGACGTTCAGGTCAGTACTTCGGTACCAGAGGAACAGACTCATACCTAAAATATACCAAAAAAAAAACATAAATCTACCTGAAGTGACTGCCCAGAACGACGGCAGATTATACGCAGGGACAATGGTAAAGGAAATGGGCTCGAATAAGAATTAAGTTCTGGATTCACGTAATATATGAGTGATTTCCATTCCCTCCATTTTCTCAATGTAATTTTCTGACACCATCTCGAGGACGATCTCTATACGGTCAAAAAGTTCCATTGTTTATCATTTTCTTTCAACGTTTTGGAAGATCTCCTGTGATCCTAGTTGTTCCGCAACTCAAGTAAGACGAAACCTTTCACAGAAGGAAATTGAAGTGACAGATCGAATGATAATAATAATAACAGAAATGGTATTAGAAAAACATACTTCCATGAATCCTCGCTCGCGTCAGATTCCCCGATGACTCGAAGGCGAAATGTCGACCAGGTCGTCGTCTCACTTGGATGCAGATGTGCAGGCGGATGTGTCTGCAGGCGACGATGGTGAGGCGAGGCCGCTGCAAGTTCCCCTACGTCCAGGACTACTTCACCTTCTCGAACGGGACGCGGGGGAGAGGTCAAGTCTGCAACCTCAAAACCTACAGTCTGCATCTCGCTTGTCTCTATGATTGTGCAGATCTGAGGGAGACGCTCGATCTCGTTCCCCCTTTTTTACGTATCTCATGCTATTCGATGACGATTCCCTCCCGATCCCTTGCAGATAGCTCGGACAATCTGTGCGTGATGGAAACGCTGCACGACTTCGCGAACGGGAACATCACTTGCCCCTGCAACGCCGAATGCACGTGAGTCCTCCTTCCGTTCATCTCTCTTTTCTGCTCGCCTATACTGGTTCTTGCGAATCTAGTTATGTTCCAATTCGGCTCTCCTGGAAAAGATTTCAAAAGCTACGACTTGGACATTCATTTTGCTATCGATGATCCATCCGTAAATATCGATGATTCACCATCATAAGATTTGTGGTCCTCGAATTTTTCGGAACTCCAAGTTTCCATTCCAATATTTCATTCTGAAGGTATTAAGTCATGACGAAAAGGAAAATCCTTTTCCGAACTCACGCATGCAACAGCTGGGAAGCTACTGATACTTTCCCAATAGAGAGTCGATAACGGAGAGGCCTGCCCACTGAGCTGGGCGGCGAGTCTCTCCAGACACCTCGCCGTCTTAGGACTGGAGTCGCAATTGTGAGTTGACACAGCAGGCCGATGGAGAAGGGGAAGGGCAAAAGAGGGAACTTGCGGCGGGCCCCATGCCCAAGGGGGTCCCTCGCGCCGACATCCACCCTGTCATGCCATCCGCTCCTACGTGAAACTCCAGTCCCTTGATGGCGGAGGCACCTCCAGACATCTGATGCACTCAGCGGTTTTCCCGACAGGCTTTGTACGACACGCCATGCGCGTTTTTAAATAAAAAAAAATAAAAAATACATATTTCTTTGGAATTTTTTACTAATTAAAAAATACTCCATTTCATTCTAAACACTTCATCTTACGTTCCTGTCACTTCTGTCAGACGATCCATGAGCTCATCCAATACAATTTTCCCCTGCATAGCAAATCATCCCAAATCTTCCCGCCTCCACCACAACATAACTCTCAACCGCTATTACGTCGTGCCAAATCATAAAATTATGAATTATGAAGTTACTCCGACCTGGCCCAAGTACGTAGGCTCGTGACATCCGATAAAAGTAGAAGATCTTGGTCAAACGAGGTCGTTTTTCCTGTTCGCAGTCAAATCGGATACCAAGAGACGATTTCCTCATCGGAATGGCCGACGAAGTCCTACATGGCAAGTCCAATCCCACGATGAACTAGAATCACGATTAGGAGGTTGTAGTCACTTTGAGATGACGAAACTCTTCAGGCAGATGCGCTGAAGGAGATGGATTTACCCCGGACGAGGCAGAATTCGGGCGACACGCTGAAAACGGAGGTGGTCAAGCTGCTCGTTTACTTCTCGTCGGTCGCCCAGGAAACGATGGAGGAAGTTCCCAGCGTGAACGTGAGTTTCGTCTTCGATGATGGAGTCGCGTCGTCATAGGCGACACGCTGAAAACGGAGGTGGTCGAGCTGCTCGTTTACTTCTCGTCGGTCGCCCAGGAAACGATGGAGGAAGTTCCCAGCGTGAACGTGAGTTTCGTCTTCGATGATGGAGTCGTATCGTCATCGGATGTCGTGATGGACGGTGGACTCGTTTCGTTGCCGGCAGAGCGTCAGCCTGTTGAGCAACCTGGGGGGAGCGCTGAGCCTGTACCTGGGGATCTCCCTGGTCATGTTCCTGGAAATCATCGAGATCCTTCCCCTTGCTGTCGTGGGGTTCCTGAGGAGATGCCTCGGGGGTGGCCTGAAGCTACCCAAGAATCTACCGTTCGGGAAGCGGGTGCCTCGGGGGGCTTCACCCGGTGATGTCGCGAGGGCTCATGCGTGGGCCGTCAAGGATTTTCCGGGGGGGAAGACTGCGAACGGTCTCATTTTCTGAGCGGATGAGGTCCATATCATCTCCTATAGTGCCGAGATCTCTCATCCTAAGATCCTGGATGATTTTTGCATCACGTTTTACTTCATGCAAATTTTTCATTTGTCTCATTAGTCGATGACATTAGTACTTGACGAGAGGTCCATATCATCTTCTATAGTGCCGAGATCTCTCATCCTAAGATCCTGGATGATTTTTGCATCACGTTTTACTTCATGCAAATTTTTCATTTGTCTCATTAGTCGATGACATTAGTACTTGACGTCGGAACAACTGAATTGTTTCCTATATAAAAATTCAACGAACGCACAAACGAATTTTCAGATGGTTCCAATAAGAGAGGGCTGATTACGAAAAATGCGGCGTGACGAGTCACTTCGCGAAACGAATTGGTGGAAAAAATAATACCAAAAATCAGGAACTATAAATGAGAAATGGGAATTTTTTTTAAGTTTCGACTTCGATTGGAGGTTTTCTGTCCACGTTCACATACCGTGCGGAGGTCGAGAACGGGTTTCTCCCTCCGGCTGCTACCATCGTGCTGGAAAAGCCAGCCGACTTTTACCCTCAAGACGTCATTTGCCCATTCGAGTCCTCGTTGCTCCCTTATGACCGTCGGAGCCCGGCTCCCGACGCTCTCCAGTGCTTCTGTATCCACTTCGCTGAGAGGCCTCCAAAACCGGACACGACACTCCGCATGGGGTCTTGCAAGGGCCGCAACCAATACCTCGTGCGAGCTCGCAATGGATGACTGGATCGAGCTAAAAATCTCTTTGTTCCCAGCCTTGGTTCTTCTGAGCCGATGCGAAGAATCCCACATTTACTCTCATCGAGCTTGGGGCAATTTTTGCACCACTCATCCGAGAGCTCCGAATCTTGCCTCGTCCTTCGTTCCGTTCATGGAAGAAACTTATTTTCATATTTTTTGGCCACTTTATTGGGAAAATTTTTATTTTTATTTTACAATGGAACAGACATCGAGTCTGAAACTGTCCATTTGTCAAATTGTCCTCATCGCACATCGTGTCACTGCAGATTCCTGCAGTATTGAGGAAGAAACCACATTTTGGCTTCTCTTTTATTCATGAACAACTTGCATCTGTATCCCTGAGAACAGGAGGCACATGCAAATTTGGACCGATAAAACGTGGTAAAAAAAATAGACCCTGATGACAGAATAACTACAAAACTGCAAGGAATTTTAGGGCCTTTTAGGGATTTTTGGAACCAAAACAAAAGGGACTCGTTACCACCCAAGAGAAAGTTCGACCTGAAAAGGTGCATTATTCGAGTGGTTTTGCTCAAAGATTGACAACTCCATCCGCCCCGTTTGAAGAATGAAGTCTCGCCCCATACCTCAATACGGCTCGAGGGAAAACTGCCGAATGAAACTATTTTCTTATAGAGACTCATTGAAGAAATAGATCCACAATCTCTTAGGTTACTTTATTGTAATCTTAAGGTATCAAATATGCAATGAGTGACTTGCTCTTCCCTGGTACCTTCTAAAAATGAACACGTTATTCTCTCTCATGAGACCCCCGAGCTAGAAGTTGGGGAAACCAGCAAAAGTTTTTAAAATATTCCACTCATAACATGTTTCAAGTTCTTATTTGTTTGTTAATGTGTTGGCTGCTATATTGAAATTTGCATGCATTCAAGAGCTTTCAATAAAACCTGAACCTAGGTTTTAAAATGTAAATTTATATCATCGACTTCCATATAAATAATTTGTTTTAATACTGCTTTGCTCAAGTTGCATTTGAGCGCAAGGAGACTGATAAAATTTATGAATGGGCATGGAGTTTTTTATCACTGGCCAGAACCTTATCACCTTCTGAAAAACAACCTTATGCTGAACCTCACCCTTTCCTTCGGAGCAAACCACTTCATTGTGTCAATGTGAATCATCGATCCCTTACTATGAAATCTTCAACACGGCAGGGGAAGACAGAAGACTGTTGCAACAAGGAGTTGGAAGCCATGCTCGGGTGAGAAGCACTTCTCAATTAAAATTACTCCAAAAATAGAAATCTCGTAGGAAGCAACATCGTCGATTCGGTCCTCACAGAGAGATACGAGTCAGAAAGTCGTCCTCGTCGTCAGAAACGGGAGTGGCACAGCCGTCGGACGTGCGATCCTCCCTCGTCCAGGGAGGCGGGCTCGAGAACTTGCTCGACAGGGTTTCTCCTTTCGTCATCCAGTAGAGATGGTAGGCGAAGGCGTCGGAAGACGGGGACGGAGACACGCTCCTCCACTCCACCGACCACCTGTACTCGGGCTTTCCGTAGACCCAGGAGCGGAAGTGAGGCTGAGCGAAGGACACCGAGATCAGCCTGCCTCCAGGCCTCAGGATCTCGCTCACCTGATAGAAATGAAGAAACAGAGGAGCATAGATATTGTAAACTGCTCCTTCCGTATGGTGGTCACTCGGCGAGCGACAACTTTCTTAGAAAACAATGCATGAAAAAACACCAAAAAGTAAATGTCTAAAATCTGAAACTTCTTCCAGTGAACAATCTATTTTAAAATATATATCAGAAGACATAGGCAACAACTATGCTTGTATATTGCTTACACTTGAGGTGGAAAAAGCTGAAAATTTTCCTTATATTCCTTTATCATGGAAAGAAAGCGGCAGAAGAAGAGAGTCTCACATGCAAATCCAATTGTCAAAAATCAGAGTTTGAAAGCAAATGCAACCAAGTAGGAAACACTGGACCAGGGCAGAAGTCTACTTTCTAGCAGCCAGCAAGACAGAGTCCAAATTGAGTGCAATTCCTTCGGACATATGCGTCAGTCATTTGTCAGTCATGTAAGTCGGTGCCCTTTGCCCACAGAAACCTTTAGTGGACTTGGCATCTTATGGTTGCAACTACTATCTAAGCATTCCATTATAACTACTTCTATGATACCTTTACTTTGGGAAGTCAGGAATCCTCCCTACCTGCTCTAAATTCTGGTAGAAGTACTGGAAACAGTTACAAAGAGCATTCAATGGATCTCTACCATTAAAATAAGCAAAGGAAAGACATTTGTTTCAATAAGAGCACTCTGCATAAGTCATTGATTGTTTTTCATTCATAAAATTTCATTTCACCTAAAGGGAAGTGTAACAGTCAGGAGGCCTTTTCTTGAGGTCATAACAGACAGATGCATTAAGTACAGAGCACACACTATAGGAATGCACATAACAGATGATGCAAAAAAAGTCACATCGGAGGAGGATCTATAGGGCCGACGATGCAGGACGGTGAGAAAATGGGTCAGGGTACGAAGGCACGGCGAATGCAACCAAGGGTAGCAGCGAGAAGCATGCCATCAACAGATACCGACCTACTGCATTTTCTTTACTCGATAGAGGCGCTTCAGGGAGCTGCTGCAAATCCAGGATGGAGAGCACGAAAACGTCAGTGCGCCGTGTCGAGTCGACACGAGTGCACGAATTTTCTCCTTTGCATCCCAAAGTCACAGTCGTGTGCATATCGTCTGCCGCCTATGGCATCCTCGATGCATCCCCTGACTTTCGGACCAGCCTGCATCTTGAGGGGCGAACGGCACATGCATCAAAGTGGCCGCATGGGATGCAAGAGGTCACAATTTGTAATGACATTGCAATTGAGATTCAAAATTATATTATGAATAAGTAATAAAAATAGTTACTGTTACTTGCTTACTATGTCCTTCAAGGTTTTCCAATTATGCTACCATTCATGGAAGTTTCCTATTCCAGATGGATGATAGCCCCAAAAGATGGCTATCATAGTTGCAGGTAACAAAAACAATCACAAATATACAACTCTGATCTAAAAATGGAAATAAGTTTCCATTCCTGGATAAGCATACCTAGCCAAGAAAGGTCACAGTTGATTGAGTCATGTCACTGAGCACTCACTTCAGGAAGAAATTACTCTCAAATAAGCAGGTTACCAGGCTATCCACCAATACTTTCCATGTCAATCTAATATTTACCTCGAAGAAAGACCTTAAGAATCCACTCCCCATCACATTAGGCTTGAAACTTGAGATGGCCCTAGAGAGAAAGACTTCTTACATCTTTCACATCTCTCCAAGAGAGCAATATTAATATATTTTTTTGAATGCAATGCAAGTTCAGTATGCAATAAAAATCAATACATGAAGGAGAGGGGTGAGAGAGGCATAGTGCTAGAATGACAATTCCTCCAAGAGTGAATGCACCCACTTTGTGCAGAACCCTGTGAAGCAAGGAAGAAGCCTCCGCAGACAGATGCCACGGATCGGTTTCTCGAACCAGCAGGGAATCCAAAGTGGCTTTCTCGAGGACGGTATCGAATTCCGACGGTCGGAAGTCCAGATCTCGGACGTCCCCGACGAGCCACGCCATCGACGAGGCCGCGGCGCTCCTGCTCCTCATCGACTCGATCACGACCGGGGAGTAGTCCACGTTCGTGATCCTCTTGTACCCGTCATTGTACAGGTCTTCGCTCAGCGAGCTGTTCCCGCACCCTGGAAAAATGCATTCGTTTGAACCGGTTGAAAAAATGACCAAGGGGAGAGAACAACAGCCTCACCTAACACGAGTATGTTGCCATCACGTGACATCAGGCCATTGAGGTGTTCTTTCAGGGTCTGGTAATCCACCAGCCACTCGTAGGAGGCTTCCGCCTCGTAGCGAGAATTCCAGTAACCGACATCGAAGTACTTGCAGTTCTCTCGCATGACAGGAACTCATTAAATTCCACCTACAAGCATAAATATATTATTACATTAGTGCACTGTTGGGATAAGTCAATTCCTTCCAGAAAATCACAGAGGAAAATAAAAAGTAGAGCCACACGGGGTGAAGAAAATCGGGTCTCGAAATATCTTCCTGGAAGGCTAGCATGGATGCAACAACTGATGGCAGTACCCATATGGAAAAATTGTACATGATTTACAAGAAATGGGCATATAATATATATGGGAAATGCATGGTCTATCATATATGATATTTTATGAGCATATATGGGAAAATATATCTGATCATAAATTGTTATTGAAACAATGGTTCATGGGTTCATGGAAAAATGCAAGAAATCATGACACTCTAGCAAGTCCCTCCCAAAATAAAAAATGACTTCTGGAACTTAGTCTAAAATTGGCACTTCGTTTGTTACTTCAGTAAAAATACAAAAACTACTCACAAATGCGCTGAAAATTAAACATGTTGGAATAAGTGAACAAAGATGTCCATATCAATTTCAAGTTGTGCAAAATTTTCTCAGTCAGAACTGTCAAGTTGTGCCATCAATCAGGATCTGTCAATTAGTGCTTCCAATCAGGGAAGAAGAATATGAAAGGAAAATCACAGCAGTTACTTCATATCCCTGACACTCGGAATTGGTCTTATGCGCACTTCACGATGGGAATCGTGAGAACGGCCCGATTGTGTAGAAGCCTGAAGCCTCAGAGCGTGTCATGCTTGCTTTGTATGGCTTCATAAGGAATGGCATGCAAGCCATTATGCAGGATCATAACCACCATTTAAAAGAGCAGCAAAACCTCTCCAGCATGATGCATGTACTACTTTTAAATTATAAATAAAAAGGCCACAAAGTAATTGTTTTTTATACCATATGGTCATACCATATAAATTATATATCCCATATGCATATGGTACAATATACATTTCCAGCAATACACATTTTTTTAATGAAAGCATGCATGCTGAGTGTGTATTCACAATATATGAAAGTTCTTCATAAAAACCATATACTTAACTCATGGCTGAATTAAGAAAACGAATTACTAGGACATTTTTTCACCACTTTTTCCATTGAAGAAGCCTAGATGAAGACAGAGCTCGCAGAAAATTTCAAATTCATGTATTCAAAAACTGACATTTTTAATTACAAGAATCATCAACTGAAAATATTTAATAACAGGCCATCGTTCACACATGGAGAGCCAATATAAATTGGTCCTTGTCCCGATTTCATCCACTCATTCTTGCAGCATATTATTCCCTTTTCCAAAAAAAAATCTAACATTTTCATTCAAAACTCCATTTCACAAAAGTAATGAAAAATATCAGGTCACAACTTTTCTTTCTGCACCAACTTGCCTGAACTTCAACCTATTTGAACAAATGATGCATCACTGAAGAGCCCTTTTCGAGAGCTCTTAAACGATACCATATGAGACAGGTTTTGCTCAATGGTAACCGCAAGAGCAGTCTCAAAATATATTATATATTATCCTTATAATGATCATACGCCATGAAAGGGTTAAACAAGGTGTATCATATATGCAGGAGTCCATTCCTCAAATTGTATAATTCCTTTATACAGAACATATATGCTGCCCTGGTATGTTTAATATGTTTAACAATAATCCTTACATGGATCATATGCTCCAATCATATATGCCTGCAAATTTCAATACATGATAAATATATGAAATTATAAGGAACAGAAAATTGCATAGAACTACCACATATGATCTTTCCTTATGGGATAGTCTCAAATTCAAGATTTTCATGCCGAAATAACAATCCGCAGATGCAATCAGGAGCAGGCAAATCGCCACGTTCCGAGACAAGTTCTAATTGGGTTAATGGGAGCAGAAATTCCTGAACGCGACAAGTTGGGGCAGGGCTGCATCACACAGGCAGCTGCTGAAGTGAAGAAACGCAAAAACCAAACACGGAACGGTCGAGACCGATGAAATATTACGAAGATGTCATTTTTCATTTTTTACAATTTTATTTAAGAATGAGACTACTTCGAGCTGTTGTAGGCCCACACTCTCTCGATCAAAACCTACAACCAAGGCATTTAATTTTCACATATAAATGGAGGTTTGTAAATTTTTGTGTATGTACCCTCCCATTATGACAATAATTACAGAAATTTCATAGAAAATTTTATTGGGAACAAAAACTCGACTTGGCATAACTTTTGAATGCACTGTTAGGAAAGGTACGTACATTTTCCCCTTTTTTGATTTATAAAAGCAAATACTCAAAATATGTCTGCCAACATACTCCTGAAAAAAAAATATTAAAAAAATATTTTTTAAAAATTTAAAAAAAGGGAGCTTGAAGGCCAGGCTTAGGCCTACTTTCACAAACAGTGTTTTCCTATGGCATTTTGGTTCAGCATTCTCTTCGATTAATGACTTTGGCCTATTTCGCTCATTATCTCAATCTCAATAATCATGTACTTAACATACTTTAAATCAAGGGCAACTCGCCAAAGAGTTCAATCGTTCCTTGAATTTTACAGTGACCTGACGTTCTTAGAAGTTAAAACATTTTCGTAATATTTCCAGGCAATGATGTCTTGAGCAGCAAGGCAATGGGGAACAGGAATGTAATCCAAGGGTAGGAATTTGCACCAAGCACAAAATTCGAACATCAAAGAAAGAATTAGACTGTTCTTGGACGTCTGGGCACCCGAAACGAACTCGCTTCAGGGCTGGCATTGTCATTGCCCAAAATTAGGTCGAATGATCTGACGGATTATTAATATTATTTGAAGGGATGTTCATTAATTTTGTCCGTTGCCGTCATTTCATGCCGAAAGCATCGAGCTTTCACTCATTTGCTTCTCTTAGAGTAAGCACATGACTTGAGGATCTCCACGCCGACAGCACAACAATGAAAGACTGAACCAGGCCCACCCGACCTACCAATCCACGTGGGAATCCGGTCATGGGACTCGCCATTGTGGCGCACGCGGGCCAATGGGAAGCCGTTCTCCTCCTGTCGTCTGTCAGGTGAGATGCCAGGCGGCCAATCGGAGTGCGAGTTGGCTCTCGCAGCCGTCTGCTCTTCCTGGCTGCTCGCCAGTTGGGCTTTAAGTGGGACGGTGGGGAAACCTCAGGACCGTGGGCCGGAGTCTCCTTGACACGTTTTGCGAGGAATTACTGGTGTGGGCTTGCAGCGGTGAACATGAGCAATCATCATCATCATCATCATCACCATCAGGACGCAGACAGATTCAACTTGGTGAAAGTCGAGGAAATATTCAAAACCAGCATAATCGATCCGGATGACGTTGACATCCCCAAGTACCTGGAGGCTTACGAAGCCTTGAACAAGTGAGTTACAGCCAGCCAAAATCAGAAAAGAGACAATTCAGCGCAACAGGCCCAAGCCAATGGCTTGCGGGCCTATTGAAATCGATCCAAAATCGACAACGTTAGCCTAGGCTATCATAGAATTTAGCCTATCATAGGTGTAGGCCTGAAAGGACTGCATGCAAGTAAATTCACTAGCATAAGTAGACAAGTAGAAGCCTCAACATGATATTTTCCATCTTTTAGGCTGTTTCCTCTGATGGGAACCGTCTTCGGGTTCGTCCACTCGGACGTGGCCACGAAGATCGAGCAGACTCGGGATCTGGTCGAGAGCAAGGAAGGCCAGCATTACCTGACGTTCAAGACCATGATGGAGTTCGAAACGAGCAACGATCTCGTCCATCGAAAGGATCCACGCAGCGGATCCGTTCTGCTTCTCCGACTCCACCGCGCCCTCGGTGAGAGACTCGTCGCCCTCGACGGAATTTCGTGCTTCGAACTTGTGGTCGACCCGTCGAGTTAGACGTGTTTGAAACCCTTCCCGGCTGGGTTGCATGGGCTTTCAGAGGGCTCAGTGCAAAGCAATGGTCATTGCATCAGCTGATTATTATTTCAGACAGTGCATTTTGGGGGGATCTAAGCATGAAGTCGGTTTTGCATTCCAAGTCGGGCAGGACAGATTTTCCTTTCTCTGTCTTAGTCCGTTTACACTCACTGGCAATTTATTGTCGTGCTGCCTGCAGCCTGGCTCCATTCTTTTCTATCATTTTTTATAATGAGTACTATCCACTGTTGTGGAAAGATGCTGTGAGTCCTAACTATCCTCCACACAAAATCATCATCCTGAGGGATCACAAATGACAGAGTGCCTCTTTCCTTTGTTTTTACATTCTTGAAGGAGGTATTCAATTTCCATTCTTGCTTTCCTTTTCCTCGTAAGTCTTGTCTTTTTTCCCTGCTCGTGTGATCGTTGCCAAGGTCTTGCAGTCTCGATCGGCATAGGATCCGCCACACGAGCTGATGGTTTCGATACGGTCGGCATGAGCACAGGAGTGATTTTTTTGTTCAGATATGCTCTCTTATTGCCTTTTTTGCTCCAAAATTAATCTACAAACGCTACAGACTTGCTCTATTTCAATGTGCCAGGTCTTCCTCATTCTTTCAGATGGGAAGTTGTAGTCCTTTGGAGGCACTTCAAGATTCGAGTTCATTTCCTTTGCATTCGGGTCATCTTTGAGAAGGGGGGAGGGAGCATCAAAGATAAAAAAGATAATGAGATGAAAATGAGATAAAACTGCTTAAGAGGACAAATTAGTCATGCGAGTTCAGGAAGTTCAAAGTTTGTCAAATTTTAGAGGTGCATCACAGATGTTCATCACAGTTTCAATGACAGAAACTGCATAAAAAGATGTTTAGAACCATGTTTAGATTTTTTTTACTAAATGGACCATAAATGAGTTTTTCTTTACATTTTTGGGTAGCCTGGTAGGTATGCAATGTCTTTCCTGGTATTTGGTCCAGCCGATGTATAAGAGGTCATCAGCAGTGAATGCAGGTATTGCAGGGTATTTAGTTAAATATTACAGTGCCATTATGGGACCTGTGTGGTTACACCACTCAAGCATGAGGGATCTAGGGTGTTGGAGCATGTGCCTTGGATTTTTGCCAATGCTCTCTGTAGCCTTTGGATTTTTGAAACACATACCTGTTTCAGATGGTTTTCTTACACTGATAAGCAATAGAAAACTGGAGATAAGATACAAGCATCAATAAACAGCGCGATTGCATCGCTCTTCCTTCTGCGGCTTTTCAACGGCGGGGTTCCGTGGAGTGCTAGCGAGATCAACATGTGATCTGAAGCATATGCTTTTATTTAAAATTATCCCAGGGTACTTTGCATTTTCTGAGGGATGGATCATGCGACCATTCATTGAAATTTCCTCATTTATAAGAGAGATGATCCTGGGTTTTTTTTATTATCCCTCTCTGGTTGAAAAACAGTTACTTAGATTTCTCTGAATTTGGCACAAGATTCTGAGGAACCACTCACAGGGATGCACCGGCAATTATTGGAATAGTCCTCGGCATTGCCATTGCCAACAGCGATGATGGTGTCATCGGCGCATGTTAGTGCTGTGCAGTTCGGTGAGCAGGATCAGAGACTGTCAGTCGTGAGAGCAAACGGACCGGGGAATAGAACTGCCCCTTGATCACTCCTGTCTTGCACACCATGTTAGGTGAGGACTCTTATCCCACCTGCACATAATGATATCTTTTAGACAGGTAGGATTTAATCATGTTGAGAAGCCTTACTGGTATATTTGCTTTTCTGAGATTACAAACCACTTCTTATCTATTTATGATATGGAAGGATGAGCTGTAATCAAGAGACTCTTAACAAAGGCGGTTCCCCTCTTGTCAAGAAACTGGGGATTATAGTTCACAGAGAGGCAGTAGCATCTGCAGTGGACATCTTATGCCTTGTAGGCAAACTGACAGGGACCATTGCTTAGTCCCTTCTTGTGTCGTAGCTCTCTTTAGTCCACGTTTGGTTTCGCAAATTTTTATTGTTCTCTCAATGCTTTAGGAGTGTCATGCCTAATTTGGGACCCTTTACCCAACAAATGTCCATTGTGAAATTTCATGCGAGCTCCCATGTTCTTGCCTTTAGTTTTACGGACACAAATTCAGTTGCTCTTTGTGAAAGTCATGAATTAAATTTAAGTTTGGGCTTGGTACTCTTATCACCTTGTGCTGGAAACATTAAAAGAGCCCTCACTGTTTCTTTTTCTCTAATGCCAATTTGAAGCATGAGATGCTGAAGCAATTCATGCACCTTTCTTTATTAATTCCTTTACAAGGCTGTAAGGATTTAGAAAAATGTCATTTCACAAACAGTATTCCTTTTGGAGAAAATATTAGATGAGATGTGTGCTTTAACTTCAGGGCAAAGTGGTACATTATTCAAAGAATGCATTGGGAAGCAAAATCATAAGGAAGCATGCCACCAGATGGGCTTTGTGATGGAAATCCATAAAAAAAAATATATATATATATATAAATAAAGTGGGCAAATGGGTCAATGGTGTTACAATGATGATTGACCAGGGAAAGAAGTGCTAACTGGTACATCAGTGGCCCAATTTAAGCTGAAACTTTTTTTTTAACTATGGTACCGCCATTAAAAAATATTCCAAAATAGGGGAAACTGAAACACCATCTTCTCTCTTTTTGACATTGATAATATTTTTATAGTTGGATAGTATTTTGAGGCCATCAGCTTTAAAGTTGAGTGATTCTTCATTACGTGGAGATTTTTTAAAGGCTTTATGGTTTTGCTTGCAATTCAAACAGTAGATCATGCCAAATAATTTTAAAGTGAAAACTCGGTTCTGAGAAATTGCAGCCTTTCTCAGATCTAACTAACCTGCAGATTTTTCTCTCATGGAATTCACGGGAATTCCTGTCGGTCATTTTGTTCTTCTTGCAAGTTTCCTTGTTTTATGAAGCAGACATTTCCGTTTCGTCTACGATGAAACGTACGACTGTGCTTAATTTTATCGATGGGTTCGTTCTCGTAGAATTCATCGTGGAATTCCTGAAGGAAGCCAACGAAGCATCGGACGACGCATCCATGTCCTCCATGGGTCGTGGCTCTTACGAGAAGACCCTGTCGAAGCACCACGGCTGGATCGTCCGCAACACCGTGAAGCTGGCCATGCTCACGCTGCCGCAGAAGAAGGACCTCTTTCGGCGCATCACGTACGAGGACGACGAGACGATGGCCACGCTCAGGGCCAAAGGCACCGAGATCATCGTGTCCATCCACAGCATCTACGAACGCTGTCAGGCCCTCTACGTCAAATTCGACCTTCACGGCATCCCTTAACCGACATTGCTCATAGATTGCCCTTTCGGTCTCGCGTCGACGTCGGTGTTTCCGCTTACCCTGCCGCTGTGGTCGATGTTCCAGCCTTCCAGTATTCCCTTGGGCACAAACTCATTCAAATGAGGGATATGACTGATTTAAGATTGGGTTACATATATTTTCTGTATGAGGCGATTTTCAAGTGCCTTTTCAGTTGTCTGACTTATTTAACATTTGAAGCTATGCATTCCAGTATGGGATGGTGGGGTAAAGTTTGCATTTCATTAATAAGAATTTACAGAAATTTTCCATTTAAAAGAAATTAGGTTATGCACTCTTGTGGATGCTAGTTATAAAGAGGTACGCAGTGAACGTCTGACATTAATGGGTACTTGCTTTACTACAGGATTGGCCTGGAAAAGTTCACCCTTTGCATTTGCTTGGTGTATTTGCTAATGGACAATTTTGGACGATTCAATGTACTACTCTCCCCTTAATAAATCCAGTTCATTTCATGGAAGCACTACAGTAGCTTTTCAGCAATAATTTATTATTTTTTATGAAAAATTCTTTTAAAGCTTCGATGACAACAACTTTGAATGAAGATGAGGTTAAACTTACCAAGAATCATCAATAGCAATGTTCAAATACCCTCTTGAATCACCATTTGCTGTCAGCTTAGCCTGCTGCTGGTAGATCAGGAAATGCAGTGCAAAAGCTATTTTTCGTTCCTTGACGCGTATTATTGGAAAGAGTAGTACTATTCATCCTCCAGGTTGCACAATCTTGTATGATTGTAGGAATCAAAAATGTGTGCTTTTTTTTGCCCTCCCAGTTGATGTATCTGTGCAGGAAATTCCCAAAGATATCTGAGCCAAGAAGATTTTAAACTCTAAACTAGATTCTAACAGCAATATTCTTGTTTTTAGTCAAAAATATCCTGTAGTTGGAATGTAAACCTCTAGTTTCATCTCCATAGAAAATTGATGACATCAATTTTCTATTGCTGCCTTTTGGGATGCGATTCTTTGAGGCCAGTTCCCTGCTCTCAAAGGCAGCCGTAAGGTCTTTTATTTGCATATGCAGTTAATCTAGGAATTATGTAAGGTATCCTTTACAATTATCGTTACTAAATCTGAGTTAAGCTCAAGGTTTATTTTAAACTATTTAATAACAAGATGTCTTCATGGAACCTCTTGTGCTTGGTCTCACTTTGAAACTAGATATCTGATGCAACATTGGATGCATGGCTGAGATTTCCTTCATTTTAGTTTTGCTTTTGTCGATTCTCCTGCTGATCTCCATCTTTTGTGATGTATGCATTATCGTGACAAGCTCTCCATTTTAAAGTGCCGAGTGAGGGCCTTGATGGCCTTGACTCTTTCATTTCTCGTGCAGACCTCCCATTACTTACGAATTTTCAGTATTTTGAGAGACTGTATGAAGTCCTCTTTCTTTAGTTCCAGAGTGAAGTGAAACAATTTTGAAAGTGTCTCTGGAGGAATTGTACTCTGTATTTTTATGGGGACAAAAAAAAAGTCATTTTTGGAGGGTTTCATTATATTTTCTTTTTTTTCTGACAACTTCAAAAATCGAGGGCATTAAGAATTACTGGCTGGTACATTTTGACTCTGACAGTCATTTTATTATTTTGCATGGAAAATGAAAAGAGGCCCAATTGTATGCATACAACTCTGCATGGTTGTGCTGTTGTGAGCTGCTAAATGGAAATTGTTGCAATTGGAGGAATATTACAGACCGCATTGATTTCGTTGCACGTCGAGTAAAGACCGAGGACGGTCGCCTCATCCTATCTAGTCCCTATGTGCTTGCGAATGAGGTTTATGGCATCGAAGTAGGTGTTGAACCGTGCTGTGAGATCTTTACATTGTCACATGAGAACAGAGTTGTGTTGCCAGCTTGTAACTCTAGTGAAATGTTTGGCAGGGCTTTCAACATGCTCATGTGTTTGTCGTTTTCCTGAGGGAGTGTTATGCAATTCCTTTTCGTCTGACTCTCATGATTGACAGGGAAAATAAATGCCGGGTGTCACATAGATGTAATCCTCCAACCCCAAGTAAAGTAAGGGTAATTCTGGGTAATTATAAAATAATTAGCATTCTATTCGCTTCAGATGGCATTGGACAACGAGAAAGTTCATTTTATTGGTTTGAATACGGTTGCATTTCATGAATCCTATCATGCTCAGGCGCGTTTCCTATGCTTATTCAGGCCGGGGGGAATATATCCATGAGGCACCCGAGAATGGATTATTTCCCCACCAAATGGATGAAGTGATGTCCGATTGTGTCGAGTGCACCTCTTGCCATCTCTCGTGAACCAAATACACTTATTCCACTCAGAGAATAAAGTACATGAACTCATGCAGATGCACAACCTCATATATATGTCTTTATTTTCGCTGTCCTTATCATACATGTCTTCGAATTCGTCATCTGGCACCAAACTGCTGGCCTATTACTCCGTGCCGATGACGCGGTTCCGCTGAGGATTTTACGCAAAGACATGGAAGGAAAAATCATTTTTCGATTCATAGCACAAAAGATCTTCACCCCTGGACCCAGGCGAGTCGAATTGGAAGAGATAAATACGCATTTCAACTCTTAAATAGAACATCTGTCCCACAAAGAAAACATAAGAGCCGTTGGGCTCCGAAGAATAATTTAAATATGTTCAATTCCAAGAATCGATTCAAATATTTATATAGAGATAACTCTTCCGAAGAAAGAAAATTATTTCCATTTCGATAAGACTCTTTCTGAACAGCACCTGGGTAGGTAAAATACAGACTGGACCTCGCCCGACTTTCGTGCAGATGGAAATAGCTGCATGAATTTCTGTACTAGAAGTATAGAAGGTTGTGCACGGGAAGAGAAGCGAGCATGCAGGAGGAGAGGAAGCGAGATGAACATCGACCAAGACACCGAGAACTCAAGCTCTTTTTTTTTTTCACCGCCCTCGTGGCACATCGACTAAATGAGATCGAAGGAGACGGAGAAAAGACAAAAATATCGAGCATCTCCTCAAAGGGGCCCTCCTCAAGGCCCCCCCTACTGCGGGAGGGCCTTGAGGATGGCATGAACCTCCTCGGCGACGGCGACCAGAACGAACTCGAACTGGGCCCGGGTCGCCACCATCCCGGGGCGCTGGTCGCGGATGTGCTCGAGGGTGGCGGCGATGTCGATCTCCTTGGCGCCCTTCCCCATCCGGTTCAGGACCATGTCGATGAGGCAGTACGTCCCCGTTCGACCAGCGCCGTCGCTGGGGGCGAAATAGTTTCGGGTGAGGCGACCTGATACCCCTGGCAACTGGTTCGTCAACTTTTTTCCTCTTTTTTTTTACGGTTGTTTGTCTATCAGGCAGGGAAAAAGGTTTGGTAAAACTTTAGCAAAATTATTTCATCCTTGACTTCATTTCTAGCAAAACTTTAGCTCGGCAGAGGATGAACCATCTTCACCGTGATAGACCCGCTTCTGAGCAGCATTACAGTATAAGTTAAGCGCAAAACCGGAGTCTTGCTAATCTCAAAAGGAAACCATTTGGCACCGACAAAAAAAATATTAAGTTCAATATTAAATATTAAAATATTTAAAATATTATTCACATAATTTTAAACCGGAAAAAAAAATTCGAGGCTGACCTGCAGTGGATGACGATGGGGCAAGACCGACCTCTGTACGACTTATTCACCTTCCTAAAGGGAGAAAAAAAAACGACAGGGCAAACAGCATCTCGCACCACACACAATCGAACGGAAAGCTGAATCTGACACGTCAGCTGCAGCTGAACCCCGCTTTTCGCTCCTATCCACTCGAAAAATCCACTCGGCAAGAAACCGGTAGAGTCCATCGAGAAACGAAAAACATGGAGACAGAAACAGTCCGTGGCATATGACAGGGATACCCAACGACTCCCAGAGGAAAATTTACATCTAAAAAGGATACGAATGACAAAAAAAAAACTAGGGAAACCACCACACCATTCAAAAATAAACATTTCTCGAGTGTTGTGTTTTTCGTCCAAAATAATCCTTACCAGGCAGCCCAATTAATCTACGACTTTGCAACGCCAAGAACCCTCGAAGTCGCATCCGGCGCAACAGGATGAACCGCGATGGAGATATCTCCCCCCTTGTTTTCGAAGATCCCAAAGGTTGTCATGACGACACAGCCGGTAATTTTGCGTCAAAGAGAGGGAAGCAAGCCATTAATTTAACGAGGAAGACCCATCGAAGAGAAGCGAAAGAAGATGATCCGAAAACGAGAGGCACATATCCCATAGCAACCCGGCAAATTACAGAGATACATTATATTATTTTCCTCTTATTCTCCTCTTTGCCCCCCTTTGCCCCCCTTTGCCCCCCTCCCGGAGAGGGATGATAAGCCTCATCCTCCTCCCTTTGATTGTCTTCCACCTCCGCGATCCCCGGGAGGCATCCTCGGATCACGTCCCTTCGTCGAAGGGAGAGAGCGGCGTGAACGGGGAAGCGTGCTCATGCTGCTGCTGCATGCGGGGGGGAGGGGGGGGGTTTCGGGGTTCACGTCTCAAGGATGCGGAGGAGGACATCCAATATCATATATCCGGAGGAACATCCAAATGACGGAAAACATGGGAAAAAACATCGAAAATGACGTGAAAGGGAGAGAAAAAAAAAGGGGGTTTACACGATGAAGTATCAAAAAAAAAAAAAAACGTACTCGTATTTTTTCGAAGGGAGACGGAATTTCGTCGCCCTCCCATCATTCTTGTGACTATGCAATTGCAGAACCCAGGAACAATTGCAAAAATCACAAAAATGAGAGGGGAGCGACGAACTTGTACACTCTTCCGGATCGGCGGGGAACATGATTAAACCACAACTTTTAATGCCATTATTACGTCATCGGTCCTCCACTCATCCTGCTCGAGACGTGAAGGGCACGGAAAAATGAGAGAAGCCGTGAAGCTCTACCGTAGTCTAATCTAGTCTAATCTACAGTCGAGTCTAATCTACAGTCGAGTCAGCCCACGGATTAGTAGCATCATCATCGAGGCCGAGTCCAGCGATTCCAAAGCGTGCTATTAAATAAATAAAAAAAAGAGGCGAAGGCAGCGACTCCCCTCGGGCCAGCACGCCAACCTCCCCACGCACCGCGACCGACGTGATCGGCACCTACCTGACGGGCGTGAGAGCCCGGATGAGGGGGGGGGGGGGGGGGGGGGGGGGGGCCGAGACGGCTCACCGGCCCCGCCTGGCACAGGGGGGGGGGGGGGGCGGGGGGGGGGGGGGGGGGGGGGGGGGGGGGGAGGGTCCGAGACGGCTCACCGGCTCCGACTGGCACTGTGAGGGCCGAGTGGACCTCTTTGCCCCCTCCCCGCGGGCTCTCGCCCAGGTCGTCCGAGGTCGTTCGGGGTCGTCCTGGTCCGATACGCACGACACCCATGCACGCGCGAGGCATTCCCAAACACCGATATTAACTCGTCGAGGGGTGAAAACATTCGTGCTGGGAGGACACAGACTGGATTTTTGTATCGTTACGTCCTCGGATGCAATCTCCAACATCTTTCAACCGTTTCCAAAGCGACTTCTTCATGAAAATAAAAATAAAAATAAAATAAGTACCTTCGGAATTCGAGCAGAGCGCGAGCAGACGAGGGAACACCATCTTGGGGCCAGGAGAGAAAATGGAACTGAGTCACGGTCCTCGTCTCCCCGGTCTTCAGGTTCTTCAGATAGAAGCTCCGAACCAGGTAGTCCTCGCACCAGATGTGCTCCGACACCAGATGCACCTAAAGGGGACGACGTCGTCGTGCAAGGGAGACTCCACGCCTCGACGCGTCTCTACGTGCTTTCGGAGCGACTTCGACCCGGTCTTCGTGGTTTTCTATGGGCTCCACGAGTTCGTCGAATGGAAGTGCTTCGGTTTTGCGATAGATGTCGCTGCAGTCGCGAGGCGTCGCCGGAGTGCCATCGAACGCCGGGAACGGGGTCGGTCGATCCGAAAGCACGAAGAGAGGAGAAACGCGCCACGAGCCGAGAATTACCTCGTAGATGTGATAGACCTCGGAGCCCTCTTCGGGCCAGTAGCGATGACACAGGGGGAGGGCGTTCTCGGTGAGACGGGTGAGCATGACGATGACGACGCTGCCTTGCTCCCAGACCATCTGCCAGAAGTCGGCGGCCGTGACGGGCAGGGGGCCCTGGGTCGCGATGTACGCCGGGTTCCGGGGGTCGTGGTCGGTCTGGGGGATGAGTACAGGGGGTGTCGATGTGAGGTGCGTTCGGTCGAGGTCGGCAAAAATTGGAGGGAAAATTTTAAGTTTAAATAGTAAGAAAAAAAAAAAAAATTTACGCTCGAATCCGCTTGGAGGATTTTCGGGAAAGAGATGGTTTTTTTTGACATGGGAGGCCGCAAGGGGGAGAGGGGGAACTGCGTGCATGCAATATGCATGGACGGAGGAGGAAGAGGAGGCCGGATTCTTCTTTACATAGCTTCCATTCTCCGCTAATGGCTTAGAATAGTATATGAACTGTCCTCTCTCTGTCGAGATCCAGCCTCTGCCGGGAGATGATTTATTCAGCCGGGCTTCCGATCCCCGACACGGTTTGCCTCTAACCGGCTTCCCAGCCGTTTCTTTCTTTTTTTTTTTTTTTCCTTTTTCTTTTCGCTCGTACGTGCATCGTGGAGAAAATTGTTTTTCCTCCCCCCTTTTCTCCCGGGATGCATGCATCCATGCATGGCCATGCATTCTTCAACGGCCGTCAAGTGCTGATGCCATTAGGCGATGCCGTTGCATCGCGGTAACGATCGCAATCGGATTATAGGTGAGGGCAAAGTGAGCTCGCGGAATAAAGCCATCAGCCTCCGTGCCTAGTCCCAGCCTCCGTGCTCCCCCCCTTTCCTCCCACTCGCCTGCAGTTTCAAAAGTGAAACTCGTTCACTTTTTCACCGCAATTTCCTATTTTTTGTGATTTTCGGGCTGATCGCCTCGCGGCTGGAGAAAATCGCCTCACGGCCTGAGAAGTCTTTCAACCTCGTCGATAGGTAATAAACCCACAATAAACCAGTTTAAACAGGTTTAGGCTCGTTTTTTCATCATACAAACTTTTACTCGGCCATGGAAAGCGAAGAGCCGCTTTTGCGGCTCAAAAGAAAAGAGACCGCAATCGAATGGCTGATTCGAGTGGCATCCAGAAAAATCCCGGATTCACCGGATGCTGGATGAGCGGGGAAGGTTCGGGAACTTCGTGCATCAAGTTGCTAAAATTTCTCCTTGCAACTTGATGCCCAACAAATGCTTCAGATTAAAAAAAATAAAAGGCCTGAAAATTTCTTTAGAAATGCGAATTTTCGTGGCTTTCCATTCATCCGTCACGTAACGATTCCCTGATTGCCTCCCATTATCCTCTCTGCCTCCCATTATCTTCCCTCGTTGGGATTCGAGGCACGGAGGCCAGGCAGCCGGCGCAACGATCCCACCGACCTTATCGTCAGCCGGCCCAGCGATATCGTTTGCCCTTCGCCGATCGGCGAAATGACAAATGTCCCTGAAGGACTATTTCCTTCTAAATAGTCCTTGAAGGACTATTTCGCTTCGCTCCCGATCCATCGAGAAAAAAAAAATTCCTCGTGTGGCTGGGATTTGCAGAGAATTGATTATCAATCTGGATTCGTGCCTCGAATTCCCGGAACCCGATGATATATTGCACTTTTGAATCCGGGTTCTATTCCCGTTCGGGGCCAATCAAATGAATCCTTTTCCAGTTTAACCGTTCTCCAAGGAAAATGAATTTCCCGGAAAACAATGAGCCTCTTCCCCCCCTTTCCCCCTTTCCCCCTTTCCCCCTTTTCCCCTCCCAAAAACGATCGAGGAAAAAGCGCACAAAAGAAAGCGAATTTTAAATCTAGTTTCGCCGGCGGCCAGGCCCGAAACGGACCCGACGTCGGATTTTTAATGGACTCACGATGGAGGAAGCATTGATGTAATCGGACCCGGAGATGTTGGTCAGGTCGTTGAGGACCACGCGGGAATGGTCATACGGCACGGCTTCCGCACGACGGTTCTTCTTTTCGTTTTCCGGCTGAAAATTTATTTCAGATTTTCAAAAATATTTCCTCTTTTTTTTTGCCTCGTATTTTTTCTGGTAAAAAAAAATGTATTTAAAAAAAATGGGCGTACCAGATGGGCGATGTTGGTCGTGGAAGGTTCGGCTTCGTAGGCGCAGAGGGCAAGCCATTCCTGCTCCAGCCGGTCCTTGTTCTTCAAGTGATCTTCCATGTATGCCTAAATGACATTAAATTACCAAATTACTGTATTACCAGATATTTTAAATCGCTCAGAAAAAAATGGAATCCCACGCACCAGGACCATGTGCCCGGTCGAGATGTCGAGGTTCGAAGAAACCGGCTCCTCGCTCCTGCAAACCGACGGACCCGTTAATCCGCGGATTACCACGCTCTCTCGAGATCCCGGCGGATCGATTCGCTTACCAAGAGGAGGTGGAAGACCTGGAGGAATGAGGGCTCTGAGTCGGATCCCCGTCGCCTTTCGAACTTCCTTTCGTGTTTGGGATGAGGGGCTTCTCCTGCGCCTTCCCCGCCATCCGGGCACGGCACAGGTCCTTCGCAAACCCAGTGCATCATTTTTTTTAATTCCTTTCCGGCGCCGTACTTCCTCCGGTACGAGACCCTGGTTGCTCCAACCGGCTCCAGCGGCCTCGTTTCCCCCCTCTCTCTCAACGCCCCAAAACTCGTCAAGAAACTCGGGATACCTGATAGTCCTTGGACGCTTCCGTGTCCACCTCGGCCAGGTTGCGCAGCTTCTCCTTGCTCTTGATGTGCCGCCGGACGACGAAGACGGCCGCGGCCGTGAGGATGATCGCCCCCAGCGCCCCGCACAGCGACACCGTGAGCAGCACGAAGTCATCCTTCTCCTTCAGAAACTCCACGTACGGTCCCTCTCCCTGGTGACACACGTTACGTTACGTTACGATTTGTCTAAAGCTCGAAAACGCGATCCATCGGGTCTCTACCGAACGAAAGAACCGCAATCGCATCCTCTCCGCACGAGGCGCGAAAGAAAAACTTTTCTCTGAGCCAGTGGCGTAGCATGGTTTGTATGGGCCCTGGCGCAAGGAATGGAACGGGGCCATCTGTCCAATTTCTTAATAATGAATTATGTCGAATCAGATTTTTTTTGCCAGATTTTCTCCTGCAGCATATAATTCGTCGTCGGTAGCTGAAGCCAGTGTGAAAGGGTGAATGGCATTGAAAAGGGCTACCACTTCCATTTAGCCCCAAGAAGCGTCGTCCCAGTTCCCAGAGATGTGCAGTGTCTTCAAGAATTCCTTCGATTCCATTTGACCTTTCTTTTCAGTTCCCAGCACTCACCTCGTCCCCATGCCAAAGGGCTCCCAGCCAAGCAGCTAACAACCCCCCCCTCGCCCCCCTTGCTCCCCTCGCCCCCCTTGCTTTCCCCATCTTCGTTGCTTGGTGCCTGGGCCCCTCAGTGGGCCCAGGCACCAGGCACCGGGGCCGCAGTGGGCCCCGGTGCAGTTGCACCGCCTGCACACTCCATAGCTGAGGAATCCGGACGGGGTCGATCGCTTCATGCTTCGATGTTCGATTTCCATCTCGAAGAGCATTTAATCTTACATGCTGTGCACATAATTTAAACACTTACGCAGCATGCAAAAAAAAAAGCACGATATAGCACGATGACCAGCGCAGAGATGAAAGGTCGAGGCTTCTGAAATATTGCAAGGACGCTTACGACAACTCCCCCAGCGTTAATCTTTCATGCGGCCATTGATCCGCGGAATGGCCAGCCCCCGGATGGGGCATCGCTACTTCATTTTCCCATTGAGAAAAGTGGGGAGGAAAGTCAGGAAATCACATCGTGAAAAGGCTGGCATGGCTCCTGATAAGGAGATCCTTTCTTCTTTTCAACTCTCTGCACGCCTTGAAATTTCATCTCGGATGAAATGAAAGAGAAAGACGATAGGATTGTATGGGGATTTTCATCGGAATTTTGTGGCACGGAAAAACTCAGGCTGCAGCTTAATTTAGTCCTACCGATCCCCAAGTCTGCAATTTCGTCGGTGAGGATGCGTATATTCGGATAGGAAATGATTTTTTAAATAGTAAAATTATTGTTTCTTCCAACATAAGTAGCCTGCGTGGTAGACCGGCCCGGCGCTCCACAAATTCAAGCTAGTAGACCGCATCTCAAGCGAAAACTCAACGCGTCACGAGCGAAAAAAATTCGAGAGTCGGTCGAAAAAAATGAGAAAAACTCACGAAGACGAAATACAAATGAGACCAAATGCAAGAGTTGCGAGGAGCGAGAGGGCCGCGAAGCGTCTCAGAGGCGAAGCACTGACTGAGCCGGAGCACTGACTGAGCCGGAAACCTGCCCGGGCACCAGCCTTATTCCCTCCCTCCCCCACCAGGGATGTCAAATCTCGATCCCGCTCCCTCTTCCGGCGCATTCGACTCATCTCCCACCCTCGATCTCATCCGAACGGTTTCTCTCATATTCAATCCATGCATGTCGGCGCAAGCGGCCCGGAATCACGAAGGGCGGGGCGGAAGAATAAGCATCGTGGGGCGGAGGAGCGGCAGGTGAAGAGGATCGGGCAACCCTGCTCAATACGCACGTCATCAGGTGACAGTGCTGTAGAATCTCCTCAAAAACAAGGAATGACTCATAATTCCGCAATTTCCTCAAGGAATCGCAGGATTCCCATCCGGCCGAGCACCAAATCGGCACACGACGATGGCACGATCGAAACGACCATTTTCTTCGCGGTTGGAAACGCGGAAAGAGAAGCTAAGAGCGAAATAGAATAGGAAGACTAAAATAAGCTCTAATAAGAGTCCTTCGAGGAATGGAAAATTCCAGTTTCGCAGAAAAAATTTTTTTTTGCTGATTCGCAAAATTGCCTGGCAAGGTAATTCATTACGAATCTTCATCATATGAGCATGCCGATTCCGATAGGGGAAGAATTGCACATATTGTTTATTTTCCATCTTCTGGATGGAACAAATAGACTACGGAAACGAGATTTTTTTGTTCTTCGCATGGAATGCATATATCCCGCGAACCGGAAAAATTCCAATTTTCCGTTATTACTCGGGGTTCTCAGAAGGGAGATATGAGAAACTAATCAGCCGTCCCCTACGCACTTTCCTTCTAAGCTTATTTGCAGGGAGGGAATGCAAGGGGGAAAATGCAAGGGGGGGGGGGGAAAAAAAAAGCATTTTATTATACCAACCTTTTTCCCGAATCCCGTCTTCGCGATTTCAATTCCAGATGCCTCTTTGATCTTGTCCTTGTTGTCCCCTGCAAGAAAGGAAAAGAGCGTGCATTTCTGATTTTAGGGCAATTATAGGACGACATTGCCGATGCCGGGGACTTGAGATCATTGTGCTTCCTTCATGAATGAAAATTGCATAAATGCAGTCAATATGCACGAACCCGGCCGTTTTGCCTTATTCAGTCTCTTTCCTGGCACAGAGGACCGTCTTCTATAACCAGTGGCGTAGCGAGGGGGGGGGGGGGTTGGGGGGACTTCAGCCCCCCCCCCCCCACCCCAACGAGAAGTAAACCCCCCCAACGTTCCGCTTAGCCCCCCCATTGACGAAAACCTGGCTGCGCCACTGGCTGTAACCTGCTGTTTAATGCAGGAATAGGCATGTTTCTCGCAAGAGACTTCTTTCCGGGTTCTACAAAATCAATGTCAGAAAATTAATCTAATCTAAAACTGTCAAAAACGCCTAGGTGTGTCGCCCGATCAATCGAGATCAAATTTTTGCACCCAAAAAAATTGTGTAAGGAGGAAAAAGACAATATAAAGAACAAGACACTCGCGCAAGATTTAGAGAGAAATCCAAACCTAAAGCCAAATCCAAACCTTAAGCCAAACCCAAACCTAAAGCCAAATCCAAACCTTAAGCCAAACCCAAACCTAAAGCCAAATCCAAACCTTAAGCCAAACCCAAACCTAAAGCCAAATCCAAACCTTAAGCCAAATCACATTCCGAGCTTAGAAGCACCAACGGCATCGCCAAAGGCCCCGACGGAGATTATCCATTACCGGCGACACTAATTCCATCGCGACTTGTCAATGACGCCAGACGACGCCACTTTGCACGGGACGAGAGCTAACCGAAAATATTAAATTAATGAGTGAATAAGTAAAACGTCTTCCTTTCGGATCGCGCATGAAAGGTGGAAGCGTCACGCTCGAGAGAACCCGGAAACAGGGCTGAGTGGGGGGAGGGAGCTGCAGGGAACGAGAAATTGAGAGAAAAAGGAGGGGGGGGGGGAAGGAGGAGAAAGGGGAGAGATAATGAAAGCAAAGTCGAGAGAGAGAAGAGAGTGATATCATGATGGGGAGCTGCATCGTCCTGCCGCTCGTAATTAACTTTCCTCTTTCTCTCGTGTGAAGGGAGGGGATAGGAGGACTCACATGCGACGCTGACGACATCCTTCGCATCCGCGATCCCCGGGTTCACGCGGAAGGTGATCACGTCCTCCTTCAACCTGCACACACACCATCCTCATCCTCATCCATCCTCGTCCATCCTCATCCATCCTCATCCATCCTCGCATCTTTCGCGACTTGCGAATCGGAATCGGGTCTCGAATCTCGGGGGATATGCGAGGACCGAAACGCGAATCCGGATGGAATCGTTTGGGAAACGAATCGGCATTGAATATTTCAAATCTCTAAGTCGAACCAGGCCCCTTTTCATTCAAGAAGAAATCCTCTCCAATATCACAAAGCCCCATTTTTTTCCCCGTAAATTTCCTCGGCCAACAGTGAAGTGGGAAAAAAAAAGCGAGTCGAGAAAGATTCGTGCGCTCTCGATCGAATTTCGAATAGATTCCGAAAAGGTTCAGATCTGGCCAGAATCGAATCAGGAAACGATTCTCATTGGCTCTTCGGTGCCGAACCTCGAATCGAGAGCCAATCGCAAGCCCTCGATTTCGCCGAAGATTTGCGATTGGACCATTCTCCCAAAGGAGACGCGACAGATGACTTCCATCCACGACTTCCATCCACGGCTTCCATCCACGGCACTTAAATTCCATTTTCCCTCTCATCGAAGAGCGAGAGACAAAAAACGGAACGATGATGGACGTAATGGAACGGGAAGACAAATGAAAAAGGATTTCGATGCCACGCCAAAAAACACGGCGGATCCCCTCTTCAGCGGCTGACGGGAATTCCCTATCTCCCTCGGGGATCATCCGTCAGACGAAAACCTCCCGGGCTTCCTGGGGGTTTCTCTTTCAATCCCGCCTCAATACACTTCCTTCCCCCTCTCTCCCGGCCCCATAGACCTCCTTCCCCCTCTCTCCCGGCCCCATTCACTTCCGCCGGTTATCAGATCCGGCGCAACACGCTGATTGCAACAGCCTTTCAGAAGCCTCCCTTTCGGAAGATTGCATTTTCCTATCAGAAGAAAGCCTGATAGAACTTGTTTACGAACCGAAAACGTTTCGCTTCCATTATTTTTCCTTATTCGGGGAAAAAATTTAATTTCTTCAGTTGAAAAAAAAAAATCTTGAATTTTTCGGGTTAAGCCCACCGATTACACCAGATCGTTTTCTTTCAAACTAAACTGTCGGCTCAAAAGAAAATTGATTCGAGGAAAGCGACGGGGTGGCGTGGAATTTCATTTATATTGTCAGGCAAATATCGCGCGAGAGCCTGAAAATCGGAACGTTCTAAAAAAAAAAAAAAAATTTACGTTCGACTTCTGACGAGGAAAGTGTGACGCAAAAAGGAAAAAAGGAAAAAAGGAAATAGAGATGATTCCGAGAAGATTGCACCTCGACGAAAGGCCTGACGTGGAAGGTACCGACTCTCTCCAGTCCCATAATTAAATTACGTAATTTATGAGAAAGCACTCCGGGAGAGAGAGGCCACGAAATGCAATGGAACCCAGTTTCTCCGCTGAAAAACTTTTCGTCGAGAGAGATTTCACCTTGAATTACATCGTAGACGTCCGGAGAAGCCAAAAAATATTTTTGCTTCGTGGAAAAATCCAGAAACGCTCCACGTCAGAGGCGAAATAACTCGATTTCTACGGCGAATTTCGTCGCGATCGAGCGAGGCGACGATTCCAAAAGGATCCAATTAATATTTAGGAATCCGAGCGATGAGAAGCCCTCGAACGAGAGAGATTATGGTTAATGCGCCGAACATAGGCCGATATGCGAGAGCGATGTGAGACTCTTTGCCCCCTTTAAGCAGATTCTTTGCCCCCGTTAATCAGACTCTTTGCCCCCGTCGAATCGCATCAGGAAACGAAGGGGACCGGATCCTTCACGCCTCGGCGAGCCCTCGAAAACACAGAAAAGAAACTGACCTTGCGTTCGTGAGGCTCCGCAGGTCCAAGCCCAGCACCTTCTCCACGCTCCTCAGGAACTCCCGCGCCTTCTGCTCGCTCTCCACCCTGCAAGCGAGAGACGACGGATGACGTCACGGGGGCATATTCGACCGCGGCCGACCGGCGACCACTCACTTCTCCGCGGTCTGGATGTACGCCCAGGAGGGATCGAGGATGTCCACGTCCCCTGCTTTCTTCAAGATGGCGAACGGATTCACCTCGTCCTCGCCGTCTCGCTTCTCCTCCGCTCTCTTCGTCGTGCTCTCGACCGACTCGACTGTTCATCAAGACACAGCTGTCGTCGATATCGATCGCAGAGCATATCGTCTAGCACTTAACTCTATATATAGAGTAGATTTAGGGTCAAGAATGCCTTGGCTCTGAAAGCACTGAAATCACGGCCTGATCCCCGAAGAGGAAGAAAATTCATTTCGAAAGGGAATTAGGCCTGGCCTGAGATTGCATTTCACAGGCCACCCGATTCAACGACATTCAACGACTCCAGTACGACATTCGCACTCGCCTCGTCCAGCTTTGATCGGTCCTACGAGTGAAGACTCTTTCTCTCACCTGAAGCTGGGAAATGAATTGCGAATATTGAGATTTAATTTACAGACTCGTTTTTTTTTTGTTTCCCAGCGGACTTTCCTAGTTTTTACTTATTCATAATTAATTTATTTAATTTATTCTTTAAGTTCTGCGACTTCTGTGACCTTCCATTCCCATAAATCTGGCAACCCTGCACCAGCCTAGCACTCAGCTTAACCCAATTTGTTTATGCCTATGTTGCCATGGCAATAAGCTTTCATGCCTTTCGGGTCACTTCACATCTCTGCTCGATTTCCAAGAGGCTGTCGAACGAATCTGCACGCCAACCTTTCATCGGCGGAAATAACGCCATCTCTCCTCGAGAACTTCGAAACCGGCCTCGAGGACCGTCGAAACCGGCCTCGAGGACCGTCGGAACCGGCCTCGAGGACCGTCGGAACCGGCCTCGAGGACCGTCGAAACCGGCCTCGAGGACCGTCGAAACTTGGAAGTGCGACGGATTTGACGAGTTTCTAATATCAAGTTGTTGCAACCGGATTTTCTCGTTTCTTTGTGTGAATCGAAACTGCCCAACGAAACGGCTGCGACCGTTGCAGAAAATATGTGATTGCTTAAGCATATTCTGTTCAAATCTGGTATGGAAAAAAAATAAAACGTCTGCTGTAAATTTTCACCGTAACTTTCACGGCAACAATGCCGACAAGGCAACATGAGCAACCTTGACCAATCCATGCCGGCACGTTCCCTGAGCCGGCACGTTCCCTGAGCCGGCACGTTTCTCGTACGGACTAATTCGAATATGTGGAGGGAAGAACGGAACCGAAGTTGAGGGATGAATTCAGAAAAGTTTGGAAACGGGCACAAAGAGCCGGTTGCCATGGAGACGAGGATCGGCAGGGAGATCCATTTACGTATTCTCGTGAAGGTGGAGGCCTCGATCAATCCCAGCTGGATTCCGCCGAGTCGGGTGGAACAGATACTTTTCCCTCCCTAGATGCGCATTAGGATGTCGGTCGCATCGAGGGCGTCGAAGACGTTAACGAGAATGTACGAGGGGGAAAAGGCAATTGCGATCGGTAAATGAAAATCTTTTTGCAATCTGGATGGCCTCGTACCGGTTCGCATTGCTAGAGAGGACTGCAGCTTTCCCCAACTGCCCCAGTTGCCCCTTTTCCCCCTTTCCCCCCCTTCCCCTCCCCTCTCTAGAAAGAGGTCACAGATGAGTTTCATCCTTTCAAATTCCATTCAGCCGACATTTTCTCCTTCATTAATTCTTGTGCAGAACTGCACAGGCTCGGGATCGAAAAGCGGCCGTTCACTCCTCCGCCGCAACCAATGAAATTGCAAATTTTCTTGAAATTATCTGATAGCAGATAGCTATGAGATGCGATGCTGAGGCTCGTGTTTAAAAAAAAAAGGAAAATGCAAATAATATAATATATACCGAATATACATGAACTTAAGATGGCTCCAAAAAATGTATTCAAATGAACTTCAATCAATTTCAAGGCTGCGACTTCGATCGAAGTGAGACTATTTTTACCCGCTTTGGCGTAGGCGATTCTGTTGATGAAGAGGAAAACCTCGTTTGCATTCAAATCTGACAACCCCTATCTGCGTCGTTGGCTCGTGGCGGCAGCTGATCGGCGTCTGGCTGGGTCCAGACAGACTCGTCAGAGTCTGTTGATTCATCAGCTGTGCTTCGAGGTGTTTCGAGAGGAAAAGCCCGCTTCTACGGCTCTGAGACTCGAGTGGGCAAAAAAATAAATAATTAATTACAAAATGTTATTTAAAAAATATTACAATTATTAAAAATGAATAAATTACGTCATTCCTACACGAGCCAAACCGAGAAAACCCAGACGATGATCTCCCTGCGCCACCAGATCCTAAACAGGAATGGCAACAGGAATGGCAGGCGGCATTCAGATTCGGATCGATGGAGACCTTCCACAAACATCCAGCGCCTTAATGGAGAGTGGAATTCATATTTCATGGAATCTCTCCATCAGCCTGCTCCTCTTCCTCCTCCCTCGCGAATCTCTCTAGTGCTTCAAAGTTTTCCTTATTTCTCTCTATTTTTTTTTTAAATACATATTTCTCCTTATTCCTCCCTAGTTTCTCTTAGTTCCCCCTGGTTCTCCTAGTTCTCCCTAGTTTACCGCAGCTCAACAACTATATTCGCCATTCCGGTATCGATCCACATGCCCCTGGGCAGGACTAGGCTTACATTTCTATATTTCATATATACAGGGTGGGCCAAAAAGCAAAGCTGTCATTTTTGGTGAGTCGTCAATCTCTTTGAAGGCTGCCGATTTTAACTAAAATTGGTGGACTTATAGGATGCCACAATTGGAATTTGTATACCAAATTTCAGCCTTCTGACTCAAAAGTGATAAGAGCTGTAATTATTTTCTGCTGACCAAAGACAAAATGTGCTGTCGAAAATATCGATATGAACTTGAGGCTGGGGTGAAAGGGACGCCCGAATTCATGAATTTCCATTCCCGCATGATGCTACAAAGGAAGATTGGGAGGCACTGCCTCGAACGTTTATTGACCAAGCCATTCATCTGTGGTGTCCCAGTGTTCAACAGAATGAAGGGCACTTTGAGCACCTTTTCAGTTGAAATGAATGGCCCTAAACCAAATTGTGGAGTTTTATGTTTGGTATTTGTGCATTTGTTTTTGTTCTGCTTGTTTGCCTATTCGTTTTTGTCAGCTTTGAAATATTTTAAGCTGAAAGAAAAAATGAACACTTTTTTGGTGATGAAATGCAAATTAAATGCCAATCTCACAGTTTTTGGAATTTGTATTTGAAACTTTGCACACAAACCCTAATTGAGTCACCCTATGAGTCCACCAAATTTCATTTAAAAAATTGGCACCCCACAATCAGATTGACAACTTACCAAAAATGATAGCTTTTTTTTTCTTTGGCCCACCCTGTATAGATATGATGCGATGTTAAATCTGATGGAAGACCTGGGAGACGTGGCCTTCCTTCAATTACGAAGATGAAAACTCGCGAGATTACTCCTTGAAAGTCTTCGGGGAAATCGCAGATCCTCTCCTCGTCCGGATTTGCGCTCCTCTTTCCCTCCCTCGCGGAGATTCCGCTCCAAGAACCCAAGCAGGAATCAAATCAGGAGTCCAAAAACTCCTTCCGAGAATATTAGATTTGCGTCCCGAGTCTTTCTACGATTTCCGGAAGTGTGTGAGGAATGAAGTGATGAGAAACAACGGAGGAGCAGATGCCAATACCGCGTGGTCAGTTGGCAGAGAAAAAATTCAGGGATTTTGAAGCTATCACGTCGCCAAACACACAGGAGGAAATCTCTCTGTGAAGCAGTCTTAATCACAGCATGAATCTACCATATTTCTTAATGAATAAATAAATAGATGTAATATTATAATAATTGATCCTAGCAAGTCAATAACATATCATATATAGGAATATATACTGTATAGGGTAATTTGGGGGAATATGGTCCAACAAAATGAAACCTGGTCATCACGGCCCATCAGGGTTGAATTTGACTTTTACAATGTTTCCAAAGTGTTGATTGATATCTCCTTTACTAAATCCCAGCAAGGCATATGGAAAAAAAAAACCATGAATGTGGCGCCATTGCTTCTTTCCCGAGTTGGTCCCTGGAGACCATATTTCCCCCTATGGTTGGGGGAATATGGCCACTTCTGAAAAAGCAACTCCAGGTTTTTCAGGAACGTGTGAAATATGCTGGAACATGCTGAGTACCTTGAAAGATAGTAAAGGACTCTCAGCAGTTGAAAAAGAAATACTAACTGCTTTGATGACAAACAAAGAAGTTGACATCATTACCTGACTCGAGGAACCATTGTGGAAAGCAGGATTGCGGCGCTTTTGCTTTTGAGCAACATTGCACTTGATATTTTACACACACAGACTATATCTATAGTCTGTGCGTGTAAAAGGAGTGATCAAGCTTAGATTAAAGTGAGAATGCGCTACGAGTGCAAAACAAGAGGTCTTACATTAAAGAGAAAATGTTGGGTGGTTTATGTATGTATGAATAAATAGTGCCAAAAATATCGTCGAAATCCCTTTTTGTACGAGGGATATTTACTTGCATTCAAATTTCGTGCAACGAAAATTTCTGGAGAATGTCAAGCGATCCAGATGTCCAGGAAGAGGTTTATGAGTATATCCTCATACACGGCCTCCTCACGTACTGTATATTTCTTCCAAATGTCCAGTACCTCTAATCCATATATCCAGAGGAATTGCACTGGATGATCTTTTGCAGCCTGAGATCCCACGTGAAAGGAAGCTGAGGCAATCAACAGGTCAGTGCCGTGGTCAGTGCCGTGGTCAGTGCCGTGGTCAGTGCCGTGGTCAGTGCCGTGGTCATTGCCGTGGTCATTGCCGTGGTCATTGCCGTGGTCAGTGCCGTG
>CAJPEV010002793.1:0-19759 GCA_905338385.1 Darwinula stevensoni
CCGCACATTCTTTCCTTTTCCCGTTCCTGACATTTCTATTTGTGACAGCTGTGCTTCAGAGCAAGGCTGAGTGTGGAACCAGAAATATATCTGATACGCACTAAAATGACGCAAATAAATGCAGCCCGATGAAACATTCTCGAAAGCACGCGGCGAACCACAAGTGTGAAGTCCATGATGCGAATGAGATCCCCCACAACAACGCCGAGCAACCGGAGCAAAAACGCACCAGATTCGCCATGGAATGGTCATAGCATATTATAGATGCTAGAAGGAAAAAGAAAAGAGGATGAAAAAGCGACCGCGGCAGGACTCGAACCTGCAATCTTCTGATCCGAAGTCAGACGCCTTATCCATTAGGCCACGCGGTCTGCGTTGGATGTGGAAGGCCGAGGGAGGAGTAAGGAAGCAGACGCTTGGGCCGAGAGCCACTCATGCGCATGCGCAGGGCAACGACCTCCCCCCCCCCCCCGATGCATATGGCGGCGCCCATAGTCTTCTCTGGCTCCCGTTGCATGGAGCATCCCATGGCGCGCTCATGTGACGCCTGCGCTTTTTCGTGATTCGTGGTCTCGGTGATTCTTCTCGCCGGACGTGTAGTGTCTGCGAGAAAAGGCTACGAAACTGAACTTAGACGAAATTGTGATTTTGTGCTCACCCCCTTCGTGGGAAATCTTGAGTCAGCTGAGAAGATGGTGATTGCAGAAGCCGGAGCTGGCAAGGAAGCCAAGGGCAAATTCATCGCTTTAGATGCAGAGGTAAGCTGATACTGCCTTCTTGTTAAGGCCTGGGTTTTTCATTTCAGGAATGCAAGCTGCTCCTTGGGCGTAATGGAGACTGATTATTCTGTATGGTAGCGGTCCACCCGAAATAACCCTTGTCTAGGCCTAACTACAAATATATATCTTGAACTTCATAACTTCCTAATCGTTGACTAGCCCTATTTTTCCTGAGTTCATGTCTGATATATTTAATTTGTGTCCCCGAAGCAGGAGGAATATGAAAATGTGTACGCTGCAGACGAACTCGATCTCACCAAGGAATTGAAACCAATTGGGCACTATGTTGAAGACAGGGTAGAGATGATCAATCAGATTTTCGCTGTTGTCAAAGGACCGAAGTTGCAGGCCATGCTCCCACCTATCCTGAAGGTGAACACTTCCACACCTTAGCACCTTGTCAGCATTTCAGTTCATTGATATAATTTCCCTGGGTGCATCGAGTTACCTATCCACAATTATAACAAAGATGGAATGCTGTCTGTGTGTTGATGGAGCATGTTGTTATTTGTTTGGGTACCAATTTGTTCATGCTTTGCAAGCATCACTGATTTGTATTCCTTAGAAAAGCTTGTTTTTATCACATCCAGGACATGCCCCTGGAGAATCTCAAGGCCTTGTGCCTTCAGGAACTCATCGACATGCCCAAGAGCAAAATTGAGAGCATCTTGGCCGGTCAGGATTTGGAATCATCGCTCAAGGACGATAAGAAGCATCTCTTGGGTGAGGAATTTAGATCGGGGAGCCCTTCAGAGATGAAGCCAAAGTTATCTTCATTGAAGAAAGAGGATTCAGACCAAGAAATGGGTTATGCATCTAGGAAAACCCCTCTGAAGAAGAAGTAAGACCATCCTTTCAATTATGCATCAGCAAATAACAGAGCTTCAGAGTGCAAGGAGTAACAGTTTTGTTCCACTCTTGTTTCTTCCCAGTTTTCCATTTTGCTTCTCAGTCCATGGCACTGCATGGGATTTTTCCAGTGGCATTTAATAGTTATGACATACTTGGACCTTTTTTCTTCAATCAATTATTTCAATAAACATTAGCTTCATGAAAAGCAAGTGATCCTTTAAATCAGCCTTTCTGATAAGAAAAATATTAAAAAATCTAAATCAGGTTTTTTGGGAGCCCTATATAACTTTTTTTAAGTTTATATTTTAGATGTGTATTAGTAAATCTTATACAGGAAGGACAAAAGAAAAATAAAGCTGTGGGATTTGGGTAGATATGCTCAGTCAGCCTGAAAATTTGTACTGTCACCTAAGCCAGTGATAATACTCTTCATTCTTGGAAGAGAACTTGAAAATTTTTGTCATATCTTCCTTCATTGTCATTGAATTTGCTACATGGAAGTTACCTTTTGTTCAATTTTCATCCAGGGTTGCTCTTACTGCAAAAATCAATTTTTTCATAAAGACAAATCAGAAGAAAGTAAAAGTTTAAAGAAAACTACAGTAAGTAAATGTTTTTCACAGCTTTTATGACCTCTCCTAGCTGTAGGCTTCCATCTGCAGTTATGAAAATGAAATTGAATGACTGAGTTTCAGCCCTGAATGCATCTAGAGAGTGATATGCAGTTTTATTGACTTTGGGGGCATGAGGCATGTTTAAACAGATTCTTATCACTGTAGCTCAACATGTACTGAAAGGTATATGCATTGGAAATAGCTCCTGGCATGTTCTTTTAAAGGAGATACTTTGAATAAGAATCTGGAGTGTGTTAATGAATGGAATGGAAATTGTTTTTGTTTTCTTGTGGTTTTAGGTTTATTATTCTTGCTTGTGTCAGTTCTAGTTTGATTTGAAATTTTCTTTTTTTGACAGGTCTATTACCATCAAACGCCTGTCACTCCCAAATGATCAAGAGCTCATGGAAGGGGCCCCAGAACTCAGTGATCCAGAAGAAGAAGTTGGTATGTGGACATTTTCCCTCTTCACTTACTTTTCCACTTTTTTTTGTCATTGCTTACCGTTTTGAAGCAAATGACAATCCTTTGCAAGTGAGACAGCAATGAGATACAGAATATTATGTCACTTCCCCCAAATGAAAACTCTGCAAAGTTAGTTGAAATTATTATGCCCAAATGCTGAAACCTCCATTAAGAATAAATGGACTTGTATGGGTAAAAAGGAGCTCCTTACCTTGAATGTCCCTTTATCTCATTTTAATGAAGTTAGTGCATTTGGGTCTTCACTATTCTGAAAGATTGTTTGAATATGAAGTCTCTTATTGTGAAACTAGTTTTTGCACCTATATCCTTTCCCTGGAAGGATTTTTTGGGACAGTGTGGGATTTCAGATTACAATACCAGTTGGTTCAACTGTTAATTGGTTATATGCTCATTTTTCTTGCAGAGGAGACCATGCAAAAGGCAAAAAAATCCCACAAGAAAAAAACAGAATCTCTTCTGGAACTTCCTGAGAAATCTGAGTTGGAGGATGAGGATGAGGACCTGGATGATGACCCAAAGTTAGCAGCCATTGAAAAAGACCTTGAGGGCAAGACTCTGATGGAACTCCTTGAGCTAGAGATGCGGGCTAAGGCCATCCGGAAGCTCCTGGAAAAGAAGGGAGATAAGGAAATTGATCTGGAAGAGCCCTCAAAAGATGAAGAGAGTTTTGAGAAGCCAAACCTGCTGAACAAACAGTTCAGGCAGAGGGCAGTAGAAGAGGAGAGTGAAGAGGAAAAAGAAGATAGAGCAGAGAGGGGAAGAAAGAAGCGAGGAAAAGGGAGACGCAGTAGAAGGAAGAGACCTCACACAAACGAGGATGCCGAGGAACCTCTTCAAGAAATTGAACTAGCATCAGAAGAAATTCCTTCAGAGGATGTTAGACCCCCTAGTGCTGGTTCTGTATCCTCTGAGAAGAAAGTAGAAGTGGAGGAGGACTCATCTCGAATTGAGCAGATGGAAGAAGGTGAGGAGCTAGATGGTGCTCTGGACTTGACCAAAGATGAGTTGGAGGAGGAGCGCGCTGCGCTTCTCCTCCAACTGCAAGCCGATGATGAATGCAAGATGGAGGAAGAGGACCCAGAGGTGGATGAGACCTTGGAGCATTCTCATGACAATGAAGAAGATCCTGAAGGTGATGTTCAAGATGAGGTTGAAGAAGAGAAGGAAGCTGAAGAGAGACCTGCTTCAGAAGAAGGGGAACTGGAGACAGACGAAGAGCTGGATGAATTGGTGAGGAAAAAGGAAGAGGAAGAGAGGAGGTTAAAGGAAGAGGATGCCAAGGAAGCAGCCATGAGACGGTCACCTCGACGGACTCCTTCACACTCGCCGTCTCCTAGAAGGAGGCGGCAATCGCGTTCCTGCTCGTACTCGCCTAGACAAAGTTCGGGATCTCCTGACAGTCGGAGACAACGGGGGTCACCGAGGTATTCCCCTTCGCCCCGTCGCCGTTCATGGACGAGATCCAGATCTCCTTCCCCACGATTTCGCTCTCGGTCTCCGCGATTCCGATCGCGTTCCCCTCCGTCTCGATCTGTGACCCGCAGTCGCAGCGGGACTCCACTTATGGATGAGAGAGAGTATACTCCATCTGCTCAGGGCAGAGCACCTGCCTCCAAAGAGGGGTCCCGACATGCCCAAGAAAAGGCCCGACATGGTGACAAGAAACCAAAGGCTGATGAGTCTCCCTACAGGGGTTGGAACACAGATGAAGAATCTCTGCGGAAACTCGAGGAGGCGTTGGGTGAATATGAAGCAAAAGTTCAGGCAGAGGCACCAGGACAGGATGAAGATGATGATGATCTCGAAACCAAGGATGCCGAGGAGGAGCTCGACACAGAGGCCCTGCGTGGTCTCGATAGAGATGACAAGATCAAGAGGTATGTGGCTGGGTTTGTCGACCGCATGAATGTCTTGGAGAATGCTGTCGAGAGGATGCAGGTAAACCTCTTCAAGAGCGTGCGTGGCCGCGGAGACGAAGAACTGCGCCAGAATCTGGACGAGGTCGAAACCAGGTTCGACGAACTCCGTGCTGACATTGGGAAGTTGAACACCAAACTGCAAGAAACCCTGGAGGAAGAGTTTCGACGCACTTCCATCGAAGACCCCATCATCTTGGTCTTCATGGAGGAGTTGGATGACATTGTGAAAAGGACCAAGAAGTCGGGGGCTGCCGTAACCACTGTGCGTCGTTTCTACGAAGCCAAGAAAGAGGAGATCCTGGAGGAGGATCTGAAGAAAGAAAAGGCTGCACAGGCTGCCATTGACAGACAAGCAGCACAAGCCCAGGCGAAAGTTGAAGAGGAGGTGCAGGAGGAAGAACCAGTCTTTGAACCACCAGTGAGGAAGAAGAAGGACGATGATGAGGATGACTTGAGCCAGATGTCCTGGAGCACCAGGTGGGTCACAAGTGAAAGAGTCCAAAAAGTAGTTAGCACAAGTAAGATGTTCAGCAAGATGCGCAAGAAGATCAAGATCACTCAGATTGCACCAACCAAGCAGGACTCCCACGAGGGAACCCCAGTTCCCGAGGATGCAGAGGCACCTCAGAGGGAAGAGCCTTCTCTTCCTTCGGTGATTGGGAGCATAGAGGAGTATGAGAGACTCTTTGGGAAGCGAGTGACTGCACTGAAGGAACCCGAGGTACCAGTGATAGAGAGAAAGCCTGGACCAAGCAGGATCGAAGTGGTTCTTAAGGATTCTTTACCTGGAGCACACAGGCAGAAGACAGGTGATGAAGATAGTGATGATGACTTGTGGGCTGCCATTATGGGCAACGATTGAGTCTCTTCTCAAAACATTCACCGTAGTTCCCTTCCCAAATGCTTAATTTGGGAAAAAGTGTGATTGTGAATGACTGCATTAAGTCTGCACCTGATACAAATTCCTGTGGGATGGATGCACTGATACAAGTTATTGTAAAATGAATACAAGTTCAGATGTTCATTTGTGTGTCATCATTGAGATGGTCATCATGCACACCTGAGAACATTACTTTTTATTTAGATGTTTACTGCCCTGGTGTGATAGCTTTAGCAAATGTAAACAGTTTTCAATGTCAGTTAAACCAGAAATGAAGCTTAAAAAGACTTATAGTTTGTGTGGGTGCATCCAAAAGAGCTGATGATTTAGGTTGTGCATAGCATCCCAGGTTTTGATACAGAAATCTCATGACCACTGTCTGCATCATCATTCCTCCCCCACATGTTGAACTTGGCAACTAAACTTTGGGGAAAGAATCATGGTTTATAGTATGAGTTGGGCTTGAAGATCACATGAAGTTCAGCTGTGCTGATTTTCCACAGACTTGTGTTGTTCTCTTGGAATTATCATTGGTTTGTTTATCAATTACCCTGTTGGAACCAATCAGAAAACAAAGTATTCAGCTACAATGAAGAAAATGTAAATATGAACTGAGGGTAAAAAGTATTACAGAGAACTACCTGGTTTGGGTGCATCTGGGACACCCAAGACATGTTCCTAGGTGGGGTTTTAATAAAGTTCAGCGTCATAAAGCAACACAAGTATTATTCATCATGCAGATTATTTTTAGCCATTACCCATGTTTTGCAATCATTCAACTATTTCCATGTTACTGCTGAAGGATTTGAATTTTACACAATGAAGCTTGAATGTAATATTTATTATCTCAAGTCACAGTCATGCCAATTCTCTCCTGAAAATTCATGAGAAGCATTCTTCTGGTGCTGAGAGATACTTAATTAATGGTGCAATGACATGCATGTGAAAATTGCTTGCCTTGGAGCTGCTAGTAATCAGCAAGCATGGATGCCTTCAAGGCAAAACTGGATCCAGCCATTGGAAATTCTATGGTGCCTTTAAAACAGCAGAAAAAGTAGTCGTCTTTCATATATACTTCTATGTAGTCTTTAAGCATCAAAAAATCTCACCCAAAATTGTCAAGCTGTTTAGCAATTTCTTAAAAACAAGTCAAATTAATATTTTTGCTCACCATAGGACACTGACCTCTGGCACTGGCAGGGAATGCCAACTCTTTGAGGGCTTTTGCACTTCTGAATTAGGTGAACTGAGTCTGGAGACTTGCAGCCAAGATTTTTGCATTTTAGTGATATTCTTTTCTGCCCATAGTTTTGCTATGGGTGACATATATTGTGAATGTATGAAATAATTGGGAAAGTAATTTTAACTGTCCGTTTTTTTCTGCAGACCATTGCAATAAATAGGGATGTCAGCAATAGAGCGAAATGTTACTTTTCACCTGGAGACTTGTATATGTTGGCCTAGTTGACCACTAGTTGAGTGGAGTACTAGTTGCACTGTTCAAATTATGAGACTGGATGAAGGATAAATATGCTGTAAAAAAAAAATAAATAAAAACTGAAGGAACACATTTTCAAAGTTCTTTTAATGCCAAGATCACTCGAGACTCACCAATTCTCACAAGAAATGTTACATGGCATAAAAAACGTAGCAATATATCCAAGGACAAAAATCATGAGGGTTTGATAAATCCCCACAAATAAGTAACTCCAGATTCTCATTGGGTTTGGCTGAAGAATACCCCAATGCAAAAATATTGGGCTGGACTTCAAGAATAACACCCAAAACTTCTGAACATAGCATCCATTTAATCAATTACAATCAATTCTGAGAGCAGTATGAGAGTTTTGTGACTCCTAATCCTCAACCAGCTACTGTGGACTGCACCTCAAGCACAGAAAGTGTAGTTAAAGATTGAAGGAAAGATTGGATGAAGGCTGGAAGGCATCTTCCTCCATCCCATCATCTGTTGTATTCAGAATGCAGTCTCATCATCCTGGCGTGCCTTCGTCTGTTGTACTCTTCAGCCCTTTGTCTTCTGTTCTCTGCCAAAGGAATTTTGATTTCATCTTAAAAGCCACATGGTGGTCTATTGGGGAAGGAAGGGGCCAACCTCTTTGCCAGTGTATGAAAAAAAGTGTTTCATGACAAGTAATGCAGAAGTGGTGATAGTCTGATAGCAACATAATAATTCCCAATTTGGCACATTTGGACTAGCCTGGAAATCTGACACTGCATACAATCATGCACCACAATGGATGAAATAGTTTGAAATTGTCATTACTTTCAGTTTCTCATTTTGATGCAATTGTCACTTCAGATGACATGTCATCTGTGGTGATGTCATGCACCCTAATGGCTTACCAGGCATGACTAGAGGCATAACAACATCAACATTCAAGATTCAGTATGTGCACAGCTTCAGACCATGGGCAGCTCATGATATTCAGCAATAGATTGTCTAAGGAGACAGGGTAGGCCAGGCCTATGCTGCCTCCATTGATTATTCACTACTGCTGAATTAATATGAGTCATCACAGCCTCTGAGACCCCATTTTTAACTTATGTATTGACTGACCCTTGTACATTGTGGCCAATTCATGACAGCTTATCAAACCTTCTATTCTTGAATCCCAAAAAATGTCAATTACAATTGGAATAATTAATAACAAGGCTGAAATACACCTGATGCTCAAAATACACTATCAACTATTGCTAATTTTGACATCAGCAAACAGGCAATTTTGTTTGGATTAATGATTCAACGGTTTAGGGCAGTCCAAAGTGTAGCCAGCAGGCTGCATGTTGCCTATAGAGCTTCTGTGCAGCCCAGGGGGCAATTAGGGAGAATAAAAGTGTGTAGGCAACAGAAAGAAGGCAGTAGAGTGCATAAGGAAGGGTGAGTGCTTCCTGTTTGATTAAAGCAGACTTGCTATGTCTTAGAGAGAAAGGGGCCAATGTATATTTATTTTATTTCTCCATCTGGATCATGCAAGCCACATAATTTCTGCATTTCACAATTTGGATGAATGAGGAAGACTTGAGCTGGTTTAAAAATATTTCAAGCAGAGCTTCAAATGCAATTACTTTTCAGAGCTGCAGTATGAAATATTCTTTCAAACAAGCATATTCCTGTAATCATGTGTAACTACAATTGATTTGCATTTTGTTTGAAACCAAAATTAAACAAATTATGCTTTCATGCCCAGAACATCTCAGATAAATTGAGAGGAATTTAAGCCTACAGGAAGGCTTCAAAATAATTAAATAAAATGAAACAAGAACTGCAGAAGACAGGAGGTTCCAAGTACCAGGTTCTTCAAAGACTTCTTGCAACAATCATTCATTCACTTTGAAGAACATCAATGTGACATACCTATGACCAAGAATTTTGGGCTCCTCTGATCTACATTATTGCACTGATCAACATTTAAATCAGCTTGCATTTGGAATCTTAGGCATGTGATACCACTTTGTGTCTTACAAAGGGGAAAATATGTCAGTCTCACAAGAGGAAGAAACTGCCCCTATTTAGTCCTTACCTCTGAGGATCTCTGGCTCTCCTTTCAGGGACATCTGTATAGCCTTTAATAAGGGGATGACATCCTCCTCCCAATTCACAGTCCCATTAAATGAAATACCTAGATGGATATGACGGTGACCTCGAAACACTGGTGGTGTTCGCTCCCAAGGCAGCCAATGTGTACATCCAAAATCTGGAAGGAATAAGCAGATGTTGAAGTGTGAATTAAGATGGGGATCAGGAATATTGCACTCATGCTCAATTTGCAATCATTTTCATTTCAATTAGGCAGAGTTCGACATCCTCCTCATCTGATCAGGGGAATGGTCCAAAATCACACTGTATGAATCTCAGACAAGTGTGACACATAATTATGAAAGGGACTTATGGGGACATTTTATAGTTTCAAGAAAAATGCTCCCTAAAAAAGTTTTCACTACTTTTTCCTGTCAACCATGCCTTGGATTCTTGCTTGTACCTTTAAGAAAAAAGGTCACTGATCAATTTTCAACCCCAGGATGGGGTGATTTTGCAGCAGACCCCTGAGCAGCTGAGGAGATTCACAGGAATTGACAGTGTGCACAAGACAAAGGAATATCAGCAACTCTGCCTCAGACCCAAGTAGTTTCTGACAAGCCCTGCAATCTGGCATCCAGTCATCCTCTTCTCACCTCTGATGATTTTACCAGAAAGGAGGCAATGAGGAACAAAGACAGGAAGTGACAGCACTTCGTATCTGGCATTGCATGGTGACCAAAGAGGCTTGTATGCAAGCATTAACTATCATGTGACTCCCAGAACAATGAAAAGGGATATTAGGAGGGAAACTTTGACATTCATCAAATGTCCCATTTACCTTCAGTGAATTCATCCCCAAATTAAATACATCAGCAAAAATACAGGGGTTTCAAGTACAAATTTCAATCCAAAAAGTTGTACTCAAAGGCACACCAAGTGGTTTAAATTGGAAGACATAGAATAATTATCACTCACGTTCAGTCGGAACAATGGGAAATATTCTGTCTGGACTCCATTCATATAGGAGGATCGAATTATTAAGGATCTCCATCTCCTCTTCCAATCCTCTTTCTTCCAAATATGGCAGAAAAGTCCCTGGAAAATAGCCTCAAATTATATTCTTATAGTCAATTCCAAATTTTTGTAAATTTTTTTGTAATTTGACTTTGACAATGAATGTGTCAAACAATAAGTTTTCTATTGATAGTTGCTTGATGAACATCCTGCAATATCTCTTGCCTGATATCAATAAATAAATTGTTGGTAAAACCCAAAATGATTCCATCCATGTTCTGTGTGCTTTGATAACCTATTATGTTTCAAGAGTAGGGATAGAGAAATATACAAATATGTGCCTCACAAGGGTTGTCTCCTCCAATCAGGACAATTGGTGCTTCAAGGCATTGGGCTACCATTTGTAGGAATTCATGGGTACCAGTCACATTCTCTGTCCATCCCTGAATGAAAACATACAAATCAGTCTTAACAATCGAATGTGTTCTAACAGGGTTGCAAGGATATATTGTTGGAATTGGATATTAACAAATATAAGCAATATTGGTTGATGGGATGCATAGGAAAATATTTAATTGCCTCATTGCATAGATTAAATGGCATTATTGACAAACTGGACAACCATTTTTTTAATTAGTGAAACCAAAACTCAGCCCTAGCTTTTCCGGCTTAGATTTCTCAGGACCTTGAAGAAAATGCAAGGAGACCAACTTGCAGCATGGGCCGCAGAAGAAGCGACCCTGTGAGGGCCACGCTGACGGCGCTCGCAACGTCTCCTCCGCTTTCCAGTGCCACCGGCGGTCGCTGAAAGTGCTCGAACTCGACTCCGATCCCTCTCAAGCCATTATTGACCACTTGAGCCACATCTTCTTCAACGATGGGTACGCATCCTGGATGAGCAGGAGTGAGGAGAAGTTACTCATGATCTTCAAAGAAGAATCAGTACTCGAAAACATTATGACAGCGTTAAACCTATATTCATAGTTTTCATTCTATGCATGATAAGGCCATGTAAATTAGTAAATGAGCAAATAACTTCGATTCCTAATGTAATTTTCAACAATGAATATTCTTTCTTGAACTGTGAACACCATTCTTGTACTTAATGATCACTGAAACAGAAAGAAAAGTAATAGGTACACTGATATATGCATTATCCAATGGGTTGCGTTTCTTTTGAACACCTTGTACTTTTAGTAGGGTAAAGCCATCTAAGTTCAGACAGTACCTAAGTTTGGACACCATGAATTCCAAAAGCTCATTGCATATAACTTATAAAAAACATTCTTGGCATATTGTTCTAAAGCCACATACATGGTGCATTGACGTGCCTTCCCAGGGCAGGTTGGTCCACTTGGCTTATTTTTCTTTTTTATTACTAATGGTATTTAATAAGTTCAATTGCTGATACTTTAAGCTCTTCACATAAGGATAGTGACTTTTTAGAATTCTGTGCTTACCTTCCGACTGAAGAGTATGAACATATCTCCAACCGAGTATGTCGTGACCCAAAATATCGTAAAGTGACCATGCAGTCGGCCAATCGAGGTAGGGGAAGGGTTTCTCGTCATTCCCCTTCAAGCTGATGTCCAACATCCTCACGAATTCCTCCAACTCATTAACTGCACCCTCCAAAAATATTCCTCCACGGCCCCGTTCTGAAGCCTCGCGAAATTCTGGCATCGACATGCCTTCCCAGGAGTGGATGTGGCTTCTCCACACATTCTGCCCTCCTCCCTCCTCCCTCCCATCGTTCCTCCATGCCTCCAACATCTGATAAATCAGCAAAAAATCAGGCTGGTCGATTGGATCAACATCTCATACCCTGCACTCCAGTTTTTCCTGCCAGAATGGGCACATTTGAAAAGTCAGAATCTGAGACCTTCCCTCTCACTTCAATTCTCCCTAATTCAGAGACAGGCACTCTCACTTCTCCTCTTATCCAACTGGCACAATATACACCAACACCCTTTCCACGACAAATCTCATCAGAGAGTTTGCCCGTGTTAAATTCCAAAATGGCATAAAATGAGGCAATTCACTTTAACAACACCCCTGATGAAAATGAAGTCATGGCACTAAAATTGAATAAGCCTTGCAAAACCGGATTCATTGCAATCAACAAGGAAAGCAGAGCTGGAAAAAATCTGCTTTCTCAATCATATCTTCAGATTTTTACTCTTAGCTTAACCTGAGAAATTATCCTCCAATATTTTTTCTTTTTCTTGGGATGGGATTTTCCTGATCGTTGAATGGTGCAGTGTATGAAATTGGAAACGGGTCATGCCAGGGAAAAGGTTAATTGCCCATATTTGACCTTAGAGCAATATCAACGCCCAATTTAACACCAGGCAATGATCAGGGAAAGTCATGACATTAAAACACGTCCACACCAGCGAAAGGGTTAAATATTTACAAGAAACAAAATCTGAACTCATTCCCTGGAATTCCTCCAAGAATTCAAGCTTCATATATAAATGATGTGGTCATGCAATCATTTCCCCCCTTACTTCCATTGAACATTAATAGCTAATAAACTGAGATGAAAATCCTCTTGAAATTTTGTGTACTTCTTTTGGACAGTGGCAGCTCGTGGACGAAAATTTTGGGGAGGCCAGCTCATGATCTTTATTATTATATTATGATTATTATGATGAATTATTCATTGTAGTATTAATGGGAGCAAGAAGCACGAGACATGTGATTAGGTTAGTCGCTGAGCGAGTAACCGTTTCGTGCTTACCGTTTACATTGTATTGAAATCACGCAGTGAAAATTGAAACCTTCGTTCGAACACTCGAGTGAAAGAAGAGGCGCATCGGCCCGAGGAGAAAAGTCCTGGTCTGACGGATTTCTCCCTCCACGAGTTTCCCAACTTCCAGACAAAATCATAGATACGACACCTTGTGAATACCATAATATTATGTGTAATATACTGTATATGGTGTCTTTTTCATCCATGGCAACTGCGCAATCCGAATTAGGATGACCGAAAAGCTCTCTACTTGAGGCAAAGGAGCCTAAAGACATGCTAGCTCCTGCCATGGTCCTCCGAATACCTCTTATTCTAAGAACCATGCTCCTGCTAGCAGGCAACCGCTCATGCGCAACGCATGCGGCTGAGGCCGGCCTCCCTGCTCTCGTATTGCATCGCTAGTGCTGCGGGATACCCCCACGCATTGTCTATGAGCCGGAGGAGAGACCACCGGGCTCTGGCCTCCCGTACGCAATCCTGAGCAGGAGTAAACTGTCGAGAGACCGGACTTCCTTCGTTTCGTGTCAACTGAGAATGAATCCACTAATTATAAGAGATTTCTTTCAGCTATTTGCAATCTAAATGAATATATTCAATCATATTAGGAAGGGTCTCCTGAGAATTTTCGAAGGTGCTTTAGTGATATGCTTTCTTTCGACTTGTCAACTTTAAAATAAATTTTAATAAATAGTTTTATTATATTCAAGGTCATGGACACTGTCAAATCAAAAGTGGACTCATTTGGTAAGCAAAATATGAGATTATCCATTTAGCTTGAGAAACCAAGTAATTTGTCCTGAGAGATTGCACAGAAGCAAGGCAGGGTGAAAACATTGCGACCATATTTCTTGGAAACCTTGTATGAATGATAAAAGTTATCTTCCAGATTTTCCTGAGAAAAATCCTCCTCACTTTTCCACAAATTTTGTATAATCAAGATGGCATGACCCAATACAAGATTATTCCATGCTGGAAGACAAAATAGAATATTGGTTTGTTTCAAGTTTTTTTTGCGTCTTTCACCCCCAACGAATGAGGGAGGAGGGAGGAGGGCAGAATGTGTGGAGAAGCCACATCCACTCCTGGGAAGGCATGTCGATGCCAGAATTTCGCGAGGCTTCAGAACGGGGCCGTGGAGGAATATTTTTGGAGGGTACCCCCCCCCCCCCCCCCCCCCCCCCCCCAAACTCACCGTGTCTGTCATCTGCTGCTCCAGGTCCTTCCTCACCACTCTTTCAGCATCCCAACCAGGTCCTGATGCGATTCCCCTTTCCTTGAACTTGGGATGCCGGGCGATCTCCTCTGCGATCCGTCTCGCGATCCATCTCCTTTCCATGCACCTTTCGCTCCAACTTCCTGCCTCCTCCCAAGTTGGCACCAGCATCTTCGGAAGGTTGGAAAAATGTTCATGCAAGGCAGGGCACTCGGTCCGATTTTTACGATCATTCCTTTCCTATCAAGATGTTTAATGAGCATAGGATATAAATTCATACAATGAACATTAGCTCGAATGAGGTCCCCAATAAATGTTGAGATTCGTTTCACCGGTTTCCTTTAGCACCATGGTTGCAGATTCACCGAAATTAGAAATATTAGGCTGCTTTCACTCCGCTCAAATCAAAATCATCCACCTCGGAAAATCTGTGGAATTGAAAATCCTGAATTGGCCAATAGAGACCACACTAAAAACTCTTTCTATTCTGGAGAATTTTGCCAGGAAGAAAATTAATTCCGTTTCATCTTTGTCAAATAACTTATCAAGAAAGAGTAATTCTTAATGCCAGAAACCTAAAACTAACTAGGATTGCTGACCTCATGAAACTAATCCAAAGCAGGAAATTTTCAAATATTCAAATTTGCAGAACGAAACATCATACAGGAAGGACTAAGGATATATAATGAACTGCCTGAGGACAAAAGGGTTGCAAAATCAATCCAAATCTTTAAAGCCAAAACAATAAGTTATTTTAATGAAAAGAATCTAATACATGAACCAGTTCCTCCCACAATTGACTGATTAGGCTGACCAGATCCCCACGAAAAGAAAAATAAATAAAAAATAAATAAAACAATTAATATTTTGTTGCATTCTAACCTTGCCATCCAGGGCAAACCCGATTGGGTTCAATGAATGCCCTTATTACCCACGATTTGCATTTTTGCGTTCTATTTCTTTCCATTCCTTTTTCCCTATACCTTTTTTTTTTTTAGTCCATTGTCTTTTGTCCTTACTTGCAAATATGTGGAAATATATTCTATTCTATTCTAATTGAAACTTCGCAGTACAACAAAATCTGCTTTTGTCCTCGAGAAATCAGACCACTGAATGAAAACAATGCTGTTGACGACCTGAAATCATTTTCAAAAGGCTTTCTCATTCTTTTCACTCCTTCCTCGACAGTAGTGTCCCCAGAAAATCCTATTGAGGGGGGGGGGGGGGGGGGGGGTGAAGGAAAACAAATGGCATGACAAGATCTGCCACTCCCCGCTGCAACATTTTGGAAACCATCAAAGTTTGAGAAGTTTAGGAATGTTCAAGTGATTTCCAGTGCATAGGTTAGGTTCAACATGTATAAGAGGCAAGCGCATTCAATTTGCAACACGACTTCTCAACAAGGCCAAGACACACGTGTATTCCTAAGGAGACAAAGAGAACGAGACGAGGCTCAGAATAGACTGAAAAGTAATTCGAATATGTTCTGCAACGTGCCTCAGCAGTCAATTAACCTTCCTCGACACGTAGAAATTATTTTTCACTTACGGTGATCAAGGGTCGAGACGGAGTGGAGAAGGAGGAAGGAAATTCTGGACGCCGATTAGGGTCGGACCGGTTGACCTACACCTCCGGACAGGGGAGTCATGTGACGACTGACCGACAGCACCAGGGATGTTCGATGCGTCGTCTTTTCTCCCCTCCTGCTGGGCATCCAGAATGTAAAGGACAACGAGAGATATTCATTTCTGTCATTCCTGTATATGATTTAGCATGATAAGGAACGGTTTTTACCACATGTATGTTCGGGTATACCCCTGATACATAGGATTAGTATCTGTGAAGGAAGCAATGGTCTATTGGAACTAAATTGAACTAATTGCCCTTTAATCCAGGCAAATGCTTGCAGAGATTCTGTATCGACATCCGTGTTAATTCACAGCTAGGGAATTCGTGACCAAACTCTGCCGCAATTAATTTATGAAACCAACCCCTCTCCAAACCCCTTTCTTTGACACGTATAAGCATAATAAAGCACACCTAAAAATTAATGGTATTCTACCAACCTTGATGCGTAAGGGCCACGACCGCTCGTGCCGGCCGCCTTATCAGGGTTGCCAAAGTATTCACCTCATCCCAAAACCCAACGACTGTTTAACTTTTTACCGCAATATTTTACATCAGCAACAACGGAAAGGGCACATACCTCGCTCTAAAAGTCCATATCTTTGTTGTAAATCGGGCTATCTTCGAAAATCCCCAGGCTGCGAAGAACAGAAAAAACCGAAATTCCTGCTCCCTCCGCAACCCTGTGGAGAGCAACCCTGCTCTCAGAGTGATTCTGCGCGTGGCGGGTAAGTAGGCCTACTTTCAAGTTCATTCTTCCAGATACCGTCTGAGAAATAGTTTGGTATCTCCTACCACTCTCGGTGGCAGGAAGTACTGCAAGGTACTTGTTGGTACAGTCGACATCTAACTGTACCTGCACTCGTTTCTGTATGTGGGCCGTGCCCTCGATGTGCTAGGCCAACTCTGAATAATTAATTATTTATTTATTTAATTATGAGTGAAAAATAATTACATTGCAAGTCATGTACTATACTGGAAAATTCGAAAGCAATTCCTGAGATTTCGCGTGATAGCTACGTTTTCCAACGAATAAAAGGTTTTTTAAAACAGTTCTTGAGAAAAAAAAACTGATCAGAATCCGATTCAGGTGCAGATATAGGCCTACGTGTACGTATAAAAGATATTCATTTATTTACTCTATGGCTGAGTGGTCTCGAAAACTGTCGCCCGATGATCAGTTCGTTGACGGATGCCAGAAGTCCCCCGAAAGCGAAATTACATTGTCCAGGACCTATTCACAAGTAGAAAATCACCCAATCTCGTCTCTAATCACTAGAACAGCGTCGCCGCGCGGAAAGAAGGCGGCACCGCGGCATCACGGCACCGCCTTCTCCATAGGCCTAAAGATCGGCTAAAGGTATAAGCAGGATTGGCTAAGAAGTTCCCGGCGAAAAAACTCCTCCACCCGGGGATCGCACTTACCTTTCCGCGGCGATCCACCCGCCATCTTCCGTCTCTTCTGGAAACCTTGTTTGTTCGAGTAAACGCCAGATGGCATGGCTGCTGCTGAACCGTTTCCCATTGTTTTACCTGTAGCTCTTAACCACGTGCACCGGTTGGACCGAGCCCAGGGACAATTTTACTTTGCTTGTCGATGTCTATCGCATAATTGGCAACTCATTTTAAGATTTGCAACTTGCAAAAATTAAGGTTTTCGCAAAATAACGGTTCGATCGAGCAGGTTTTTTGTCTCATGTGAAGGGATAAATCCACGTCGATGTAGAACTTTAGACCCTAAAGTGCGAGTTGGACTCAAGATTGCGTGAAGCCTGGCTGTTCTGATTGCCCTTGATTGTCCTTGATTGTCCTTGATTGTCCTTTGGAGTCCCCGGGGATGTTGCAGCCGAAATGATCGCCGACGGGGGGCCTCGTCGCTGCGGCGACTGCGACATCTGGCCTGTAAATGTTCCGGAACGCGAGTCGACACGATTTTGTTTTCGTTCTCCATTCGGCAAGGAGTTCCCTTTCTACTGAAGCATGCGAAAACGGACGAGTGAAAATAGCGGAAGTAAAAAAAAAAATTCGATTACTTGAGAGCCCCAAGGGCAAATCGAAATCGGTGCCATATGCGATGACCAGGCACGAGACGAGCCACTCCGCTACAAAGTGTCCCCACGCAGCCCCAGGCCAGGAGATTCCGCTCTGGGGTCATTCGGCACATCCTAATCCTGCCGGGCGCGGAGTCTACCAGCCTTCGTGCCGCCATCGAGGCATGCTTAGTGCCGAAGTGGACCGCATTTTATCACGCGCGACCGTGCGCTGACGCGTATGTAAAATGATCAAATCACAATTTTATGCATCGAACCGATTTGCCGAAAAGGGTAACGACTCGCAGATCTTGGGTGGAAAAAAATGGCTCAGGACGCGGAAAGCATTAATAATCACGCCGCTTCACAGCCCCCCGCGTCGAAGATAGCTCGCACAAATTAATATACTATTCTCTCTACCATCCCGACTCGGCGGGCGCCGATCGAAATTTATTCCCTCTGCCATCCTGACTAATTTCTGCGCTCTGCCACGCCGTGCAAAGCGATCGCGAGTCACCGTCGATCCTCAGGTTCCTTCACTTTCCCCCGGTGAATGTATTCATCCACGCGATTCCACCGTAATCTGACGTCAAAAAACAGCTGGACGGCAAGGAGGCTCGGCACGGAGGCTCGGCACGGAGGCGCGTGGGACCTCGTCCACACGCAACATTTTCGGCATCGCACAGGAGGGGGTCCGATTCCCTCCCGCGGTTTGCGGTCTCATTAAGTGTCGGCATGAGAAAGTGAGAGACGGGCTCGGCCCCGCGTTCCTCCGAGCCCGCCTCACCGCAGATGCATCCAGCCCCGCGCGGGGGAGGAATTCGAGGTCGCTCGCGCCTTCCGCGTCAGGCTCGGATGGCCAGGGCTCGCTTCCGTCCGGGTCTCGCTGGGAGTCCGAATTCGCCTGACGCCGTGGGAAAGTGGCTTCGATGCTGCGATTAGATCAGGGAGACTGGGACGGAGAGGGAGGTCGGAGGTGGGGGAGGGGGGGAGGTCGGAGAGGGAGTGATAGTTGGATGGCAGAAACATGGTTTAAAATTGTGTCAAACAAGTCGACTAGCCATGAACTGTTGACAGCTTCATAACTTTTTTTGTTAATTTAATAAAATTAACTTGCATGAATGTTGATTGATTTCGTCGCTGTAGTTGAAGGCAAACTGCTGCATTTCGCTGAAAACCGCTGAAAACTGCTGCTCTAAGGCGACCGGGGGAGGCTTCGCCGCCGACATCCCCTCTGGTCATCGACCCAAGCAGACAATAGGGGGACGGTGACGTCACGAGGATGACGGAGACGTCACGAGGGTGTGCGCGATACCGAGGCGATTGGGCGAAGCGGTGAGGAGTGAAGGAGGTTGCGAGATGGAAAGGCCTCGACGCGATGCGAGAGTCCTCTGGCGAGGGAGGAAGGGTAGTCGATGGGTCGACTTCGCGAGGCGGGACGACAAGTCGACAGTGTCGTCTGATTTTGTCGGATCTCAATAGGCTGAGGCGTTTCGCTCCGATTCTCGATCGGAAGCGAAGGCTGTCAGATCGACACGGTTTCCGAGTCGACACGGTTGTCGGGTCGATACGGTTGTCGGGTCGACACGGTTATCGGATCGACACGGCTGTCAGGTCGACACGGTTCTAGAACTGCGGATGGCACTCGACACCGTGCTGAAAGGTTCTGTGGAGATTGGCTTAATTAGATGAAATCGCTTAACATCAAGATTAAGCAGACTCAAGATTCGTATCGGTCGATCAAATCATAACGAGTCGATCCCTTAATAGCGTGTCGCTATGGGGTCGTCGAAGCGGGAAACGAGGATAAATTGGGAGTTGAAAGAAATTGATTTCGTCGAATCCAATTTGACGATAGCGGTAACGGCCGGTTACCGACGCGGTTATCGCGTCGGTTACCGGGAGATTGCGAGAAACGCCATCAGAACGATTAGGAGCAAGGCGATAAGAAAGCTCGAAGCGGGACGGGCAAACGGGTCCCGATGGGATTCTCGTGCGAGACCCTCAAGAATTCCAGGATTCCTTGGGGGGGGGGGGGGGGGGGGAAGGT
>CAJPEV010002793.1:19779-38833 GCA_905338385.1 Darwinula stevensoni
GGGGGGGCGGGGGGGGGGGGGGGGGGGGGGGGGGGGGAATTGGCTCTCGTTCCGGGGAATCGTCTCGCATCGCGAGAGCCGAGTCCACCGAGAACTGGCTCGCGAAATTCGCGAAAGATTTTTCGACTTATTGGCAACCGAGTCTCATAATAGATAATTACGGTTTGTTATATTTTAGTTCTAATTAGCCGAATTTCGGAGGAGTTCGAGGCGCTTCATCCGTTGGGGAGACCCCACTTCATCCGTTGGGGAGGTCCCGCTTCATCCGTTGGGGAGGCCCCAACTGAAGTATCAGTTTCAACGCCCCTGAAGACGACTTCGAAGCCGGCAATTAAGGAAGCGCTAGGCCACCCGTTAACGAGGTGAGGCATCTAACGTCATTAAGGGCATCGATAACGTTTCCCCAGTGGGAACCAACTCACGCTACGTGGGACTTAAATTACCGAATGACCTTAATTTTTTTTAATCATTTTTACTCGACGCCCTGCCCCTGCCATGGCTTTTACATGCTGTTAACCCTTCTCAGCCTGATGACGTCATGGGTTAATATGCTTCATAACGGCATTTCTTTTCATTTGGCATAGTAGTTACTTCTTCCGCTATTATTTTATAATCCATATATATATATATTTATTTATTTATTTATTTTATTCAACAATTTTTCCCACGAAAGTAAAAATTGATTTGGATCTGAAAGGTTTAAATGCTCCCAAAAAGTGTATTGTATGCATTCATTTCGTGCAACCAATCACAAACCAAGTTCCAAACCGCGTCAGAAAATCTTTTTAAAAAATTCACGGTCCGGCGAAGAGGAGCCTTGGCATTTCCCGTAAACGGTCAATGCCAAGGATCCCAGTCGGCCTTCGCGGGACCGATTCTCACGGTTTTGGATGACAGCCAACGCTCAACGGTTCCCGTCGGTGACGTCACTGACAGTTTCCTCATAACCGGCTCGTAACCTGTAGGTTTAGCTCTGAGGAAATTTTCGCGACTTGTACCGCGGGAGAAGTCGACCTTCCAGCGCAAAAAAATTGGCAAATTGGCAAAATTCAAATTGCCAAAATCGGCAAGCGAGGCACAGAAGGAACAACAGGCCCTCGATGCCTGTTATAGTCCTCGATGCCTGTTTTGGACCTCGATGCCTGTGCTTCGAATCCTGATCGCGGCCTCCCTCAAAGCTAGGAAGTCGAAACCGAAAGCTAGGAAGCTAAAACCGAAAACTAGGATGGGCATGCCTGCTATTGTTCTACCATGACCAGACAGGATTTAATCCCGTGCATGGCCTCTCGTCAATGTAATCGCAGATTGGCAAGAAATTCCTCCAGATTGGCAAGAAATCTGCGCACTCCGTTTCCAGACCCTCTTTGCCATTTTAAATCTCATAAGGAAGTAGCAGAAAATGAGACAATGGAAAATTTTTGCACGATAACCGGAATAAAACGGAAAAAGGGGAACCCGGCAGAACCGGCGTGACTCTGCGAATTTCCCCCCGCAGAAATCCGCCGGGATTTCACTCGGGAAACGAGACGGAAGAACTCCCGTTCCCGGCCAACAATACCCGGCGATCGAGACAGGGGGAAATTGGGAACGCACTCGAGCGTCTCCTAGCGGAACGTTCTCGCGGGAAGGATAATGTCCTTCATTAACGCCGGTTGGGCCTGCAGAATGCGCCGCCGACAAAATGAAAAACGCGTATGAGCATACAGGGTGTCCAAAACTTTTTTTTTTCGACGACCGAAACCGGAGGGAATTGTCATGGCGGAAATTTCTGTCATGAGTGGAATTGTCATGACGAAATTTCTGCCATGGGTGGAATTGTCATGGCGAAATTTCTGCCATGGGTGGAATTGTCATGAAATTTCTGTCATGAATGGAATAATCATGAATGGAAGTATCATGAATGAATTTGTCTGTCATGAATGGAATTATTACAACTGATTTTGCCGGTCATGATTGGAATTGTCATAACTTAATTTGCTTTCATGAATGGAATCGATGGAAGCCTTATGATTATATCGGTGGTCACAATTAAAAGATAATGGAAATAGCCTTGCGGGAAAAAAAAATATAACCAACATATTAATGGAATCTGTACCATCGCCACGAAATTAAGTTATTCCCTCCCCCCTTCCTAGCAGCTGTCAGGAAGGACCTGTCAGGAAGGAACTGGGTTCAATTCGGAGTGGGTTCAATTCCGTACGAACGGCATTTTGTACTGTTAGTTCCTGATTCTGCGGTTTTGTTGGAACCATCACCTTTTTTTTTGCAAAGTTACCGTTGCTTCAGTCTTTTTTTTATCAATTCCAAGTTTCATTAAATTCTAATTCCAAGTTTCATTAAATTCCAATTCCAAGTTTCATTAAATTCCAATTCCAAGTTTCGTTAAATTTTAATTGCAATTTTCATGGAATTCGAAATTTCTCCGAGTTTTTCACTTTTTTTTTGAGTTCCCGCTGCATCTGTGGTCCCCCCTCCATCACTCCCTCCCGCCGGCGTGACTCCCCTCCATCACTCCCCCCTCCGGCGTGACTCCCCCCCATCACTCCTCCGGAGCCGGAACTCAGCCGATCTGTTACGGGAGACGAATGCAGCCCCGTCTTCCTTTTCATCGCGGTCCCACGCGCAACCGGCGTAATTCCAGCTTGTGTCAGCGCTTTTTTCCCTTTCAGCGCCCGAGACGCTGTCGACCTTCAAAAAGGGTTTTCTTTCCATTCAATGCCCTTTATTTTCCTTTTTAGCCTTTCTCGGCACGAAATAGAAATTACCAAAACGTGAACGACCGGCCGTAAAAAAAAATCCTTATTCGAATGATCCAGCTCCCGAGAAGAAACTCCAAGTTCTGGGGAATCGGAGTTAAGCGAGCGACGCCATTGCACTCTGTCGAGCAAACGCTGGAAACCGATAGTTCCCCGCGCGCTCAACAGATGCCAGAGCGATCGACCGGCAGCTGCGCGAGGAGAAAAGGGAGCAAAGACCGGCCTTGCGGATCCCGAGTAAAATGGAGAATGGTCATTCACACCGCACCGTCCACGACAACGACCCTCCAGATGACCACGCACTAAAAAAAAAAAAAGGTAAAAAAAGAATAAAGAGTAAAAAAAGAATAAATCCATCTGATATCGCCGAATGGATTAATGCCCCTTTAATGCATGATCACCTCTTCGACCGTAAGGGGGGGGGGGGGGGGGGGGGGGGGGGGGAATTCACTTTAATTAGGATNGGGGGGGGGGGGGGGGGGGGGGGGGGGGGTCCGATGAGAAATTGCCTTCTTCCACGTCCGTCATCGGGAGTCAACGGTGCTTCGTCCCGCAGACAGTTTTACTCGAATGAAGATCCCTTTTTTTTCCTTCTCTCTTTTTTTCTCCCCCTTTTCCTTATTTTCTTTCCTTCTTTTCTTTCCTTCTTTCATTTTATTTTCTTTATTTTCTTTATTTTTCTTTATTTTTTTTTATTCATTATTTTTTTATTCCCCTCTTTTTTTTTTTCTTCTGTTTGAGAAATGTTTCTTTAAAATATCTTTAATTTCGGGATCTGCACGGAACGAAAGTGCAAAATTCGAGAAGAATCCTCCGTGCAGAATTTTTTTTGCTTGCAAAATGCAAAAAATTTGCACAATCCGTTCGAATTTTCACAACCCCTTGAAATGATTTTTTTTTGCACGCCGAATTCATCGGCGATTCTCAAAGCGCCTTGATATATTTTAACAGCGGGATGCCTTTCAGCCCGACGTTCGAAACGAGACAGATAGCTCGCAGCTGCTCTCTATTTCCTGGAGGAACTTTTTTTTTGCTTCAGCCTCTGGGTTGAATTTCCCGTTGGAAATTTTCACGGAAATCGACACGAAGAGGGGGAAAAAAATTAGGTTTGGTCATCCATGATGGGAACATAATTCGGTTCATCGCTTCATGTTTTTTTTGTATCGCTTAATATTTTCTCCTTCGCTTAATATTTTCTCCTTCGCTTAATATTTTCTCCTTCGCTTAATATTTTCTCCTTCGCTTAATTTCTTTCTTCCATCCCCTAATATTTTTTTCATCTCTTACTGCTTGTCCATCGCATTTTCTCGGGATCAGAGAGAAAATTATTCTGGTCCATTACTCGCGAGGCGCATCTGAGGCGCATCGGAGGCGCATCGGAGGCGCATCGGAGGTACATGGGAGGTGCATGGGAGGTGCATTGAGAGGTATGCCCCAGACAATGGGGTCAGTCGAGGGGAAACAAACTTCCCTCGTGATCCGTTGGGAAAAAGGCTGTCTCACCTTCCTTGTGCTTCCTCGTGCTTCCTCTTGCCTTTCTTCCTCTCACTTTCTTCTCGCTTTCTTTCTTTCTTCTCGACGATCCGCCTTCAATAAATATTTTTTAGACTAAATTACTTTTTTGTATTTTTTATTTTTTCAGAGGCTTCACGCGACGAGTTGTAATTGAGCCGCCGAGTTGTAGTTGAGCCGTCGAGGGTCGCCGAGTTGTAATTGAGCCGTTGAACCGTCATCGAGACATAGTTGAGATGTGTTTGTCCGGGCTCTCTTCCGGTCCCATGCGAGAAAATGAAGAAGTCTGACGTGCATCCTGGAGAAGAAAATTGGATGGAATCCTTGGAACAAGGTCGGTCACGTGACGCAATACCCTCCACCTCCCCCTCCCTCCTTCCCGCCCCCCTTCCCCCCCCCCCTGAAATGTAATCTGGATTGTCTGGTCATCAGCGTGGAGTCGTAAATCATCCGGCTGTCACCACAAGACTCGACGACAAAGGACTCCTAGTCATATAGGGTGACCGTCGTGGACGGAGCACGAGGTTCAGGGGGGGGAGGGGGGGGCAAGAGGAATAATATCGATTCGTACATATTGGGAGAAAAAATCTTGAAAAGTGAAAAATGGTACCTTGTTTGGTTCTTGAAAAAATGCCTACTATTATTTTATGGACCTGATATAGTAAATGCATTTAAAAGCAGCACTAGTAAGCAGTTTAAATTCTTTGGTTGATTCTGGAAATTTCACTATTGCGCAACCGAATCGTCAGAAGTATGAGGTGTAATTTCCTCCTAAGATGACGCCCCTCTGCGACCGTTTCACCGGCTTGTCAAGCTCCACCGAGCTCGATGGAGAGGGGTCCTTCGCGTGAACCGGGCTCGGTCGAAAAAGGCGCGTATGCATCGCGTGAAACCGGGCTCGGTTGAAAAAGGCGCGTATGCATCGCGTGAAACCGGGCTCGGTCGAACCGGTCACGTCGCCGGTGAAAACTCTCATAGACGACGTGGGAAGCCTTGGCAAAGGCGCAAAGGTTAAAGGCCAAATTAAAAGATCGTTTTTCTAATGAGAGTGAGCTTTACCTCCGGTGTCACCTCCGACGTCACCTCCGACGTCACCTCCGGCGTCACCTCCGGCGTTGCTGCAAATCCCTCTGCCAATTGCTCATTTTGGCAACGAGGATTCCCCTGCATTTCCACTTCGCTCGAGTCTGACCCGGAGGTGTTATGGCATCGACACGTCATGGCACCGTCGTGTCACGGCACCGACACGTCGCAGCGTCCCGTGTTGGCACGGCACCGGAAGACACGAGTGCGATTGACCTTACCACGTCGGTGACGTCACGATCCACGCGTTCCGGATATTTCCTATTCGATCTGCTCCATTAAAAATAATAATTTTAGTAATTATAAAATAATTTGAATTAAAAAATAATAATTCTACGAATTGTCCTGGTAATACCACTAAAAATTTGTAAGCCTTATCAAACCGGGAAATTCGTAAACCGATCATTTGCAGCCGCAAATGGAGCACCTCCCCCGCCAGATGGAGCGCCTCCAAAATGGAGCACCTCACCATTTGCTCCAGTGAACTGATCGGGGAAGGGAGGGATCCATGGTTAACCATGGAGCCCGTTTCGTGGGGGAAACAGGTCATTAGGGTCCTTATCATTTTCATCGGGACCACTTGTCCCGTTGTTTTCCGGAGGTGACAGAAATAACAGGAATTTTCGCGTTCCACAAATTATTTTTCTATAGAGAGAACTCGTGTCAAATATATGAATATATATTATTATAAAAATATTTTAGAAATTAAATGCACGGGCGACTAAATATAGGCCACTAAATAAATGATTGAAATAAAAATTTCCGTTGCCATTTTTACGTATCCGGGATTTTCATGTATCCGGGATTCTCGGCCACAAGGTCAAATCCGCATTTTGTTTTGCATAAACAGGCGGAGTACCGAGTGCCAAATGGGATCGATTGTCTTCCGCACGGGGGGACGTCTGCCTCGTGGTTTTTTTTGCGATGACTAATGCAAAAACTCGCTGCGTCACCGCGACCGATTGAAAAATGGGAAAAGTGGGTTAGATCGATAAGGACCCTTTCACCTTTTTTTCCCCCCCACGTGGTGAGATATCGCGAGGCATCGCGAGGTATCGCGAGGTATCGCGAGGCATCGCGAGACATCGCGAGGCATTGTGTGGTATCGCGAGGCATCGCGAGGTGTCGCGGCACCAGATCGTTTTGATCCGGAACTTGAAGAGGCTCGCAAATGTAAATTGGCCAATTGTTGACCACGAGGGCCAATTGGCATTGGCGATTCGCATCAATGGAGTCAGGCGTGCCACCAAATTAAATGAAAAAAGTGGTAAAAAAAAAATATTCAAAAGAATTTCTCACCAATTACAAGGAATGGCGAAGGACTTTTTCTCCTTTCACTTGTGCAAAAAAAAAGGAGTGCTAAGAAAAAAAAAAGGGCAAAGAGAAAAGGGCAGAGTCGGAGCGTGTCGGTTCTTGCTCCTTTCTATCATCCTCACGTTGCTGATCCCCAGGAATGCCATTTTTTTCCCTCCGCTTCTTCCGGTCATTCCTCGCTATGGATTACTGTGTCAGTCAGGTCCATTTCTCGGCCGGAAATAAGGCCCTAATGAAGGAATTCCCGTCCAGGTGATCCACTTTCGCTTTTCTTTTCTCCCCCATATTTCCCCCTTTTCTCCCCAATTTTTTCCTCGTTTTCTTGTCTTCCGTTCAAAGGGAGAAAAAGTGGCAAGGTCCACTTTGGCTTGCGAATTTCTCATGAGTTTCGCGAATCGGCACCATTTCGTTGCTCATTTGCACTTTAAGCAGCTTCGCATGCACGATGATACGAATTCTCAATTGCTTAAGATGGCTTAAATGCCGGATGTCTTAAATTCTAGACGGCTCCAATTCCGTATTGCTAAAATTCCGAGTTGCTTGAATTCCGGATAGCTTAAATTCAGATTTCTAATCTCCCAATTTTTTTCTTCTACGGCAGGCTTTCTCCTCGCAACTTCGCCCATGAATATGGGGGGTCCCAGCCCCCCCCCCCCCCCTCTTTGTCCCATTGTCTTTCCCCGATGGGGAAGAGAGGTCTACTACCGTGGGGGCAATTAAAGGGGCCAGCCCCCCACCTGACCCCGGCGCTTCCATTTTTCACCGGCCCATTTCACGGGACTCGATCGGCTTTCCCATCGTTTTCGTGACTCCGTCCCCCGATTTTTTTTTTTTCGTGCAAAATTTCGCTCGCACGACCCTCGGGTTCAGAAAGAGATTTACGGTCTCTGGAATTTTCTGCGACATTTATAAAAAAAAAAAAGATATTAAAGGTCGAGGACCTCCCGCGATTACGGAACCGTCGAGCGAACCGCGATACACCGTGTTATTTATCGCAATTTCCCGCCGCTCTCCCCGCCGTACCAAATCTCTTAATTTTTCTTCTTTAATTTTAGAAGCCCAACTGCATTCTACATTACTCTACATTATTTTACATTATTGTACACAATTGTAAATTATTATTTCTTCTTCTTATTATTTCTTCTTCTTATTATTATTTCTTCTTATTATTATTATTTCTTATTATTATTATTTCTTCTTCTTCTTATTATTATTATTTCTACGGTATTGCACATTTTTTGTAAGTAATTGCACATCTTTTATTTTCCAGACGTCAGACCGCAACGTAAACCATCCCAATGAGGGTGCACGGAACCGAAGTATAGGGCCCAACAGTACTGAGTACTAAGTACTAAGCACTGACGTCTCATCCTCGATCCATTATTTCCCCCCTTTTTTTCCGCTTGGCCTTCTTTCCGGGCTTTATCACCTTCTGATAGCCCATTTATGGTCTGTCAGGCTCTCAAATTGCTGTTAACTTCAATCTTTTGTTTCCCGCCGCCCCTTGCCCCCGCCCCCTCTTTGCCCCCCCCCCCCCTTTGCCCCTCCAATTATCCAGGTATCCATTGACGATGAGGAAGTAAAAACTTGGAAATTAGGTTTTTGTGCCTTAATCAAACCCGTCAGATCGAGTGCAGACTGAGAATTTGCACGAAGAATTTGCAAAGGCTGCTTTAAAATTCACATAAAAACTAAAAAACTAAGTTAAAGTAAAAATTATAATTGGTGGAAGCCCTGATTATTAGTCAAAGTCTCGATTGACCGGTCCCCGGTAAGCTGATTGATCGATTAATTCCTTCGGAGGTTAGGCCCGGTCTTGAGTCCATCCAAGTTTGTCGCAATTTATGCGCAAATTACAATAATTGGCGAACAAAATAATGCATCAAGTTTCGAAAATTTCACTTTCCTTCTTAACACTTTTTTTGCTCGAGCTCTGAATTCGCAGATTGTCAAGCGTTCAGATGTAGAGAGGGAAAGCGAGCAGCGAAGGAGCGATCGGTGTGCCAATTTTCCCTTGCAGAATTCAAAGTCCCAAAATTGGCACGCAAAAAAATTGCATAAAAAAATTCTGCCTCTCTCTCCAAAAGGGAGACCGACCTTCCCCCGACCGACCCATCCTTTAAACTCTCCCTCCACACAACCCCCCTCCCTCCCTCCCTCCCTCCCTCTCGACCCCCCTCCCGACCCCCCTCTTCACGGTCGACCCCCCCACCCTTTACAGTTACCTCCCCGCAATGGAATCCCCCAGCAATGCGGAAGCTGTGGGAACCAAAAAAAAAAAAAACAGCCTCCACTCAAAATCTTCGCTGGTGTCATGGACCAAGGGATTTCGTTTCACACGGAAACGACATAAATCCGGAGGGACATCATATTTCTCCTCGCTTTTTTTTCCCGCGTTCCGAGAAAAACTCGTTTCTGGCCTTCTCTTCGCCGTCCGAATCCAAATCCAATGGGAATCCAAACTCGCCATCGAAATTTTCTATCGAAATTGGCATCGAGTTTGCCATCGGAATTCGCCAGCGAGATTGGCATCGAAATTGAAATTGAGATGGGAAATTCCCTCTATTGTCGTACATTTTACCATAGGTAATCTTAATAATATAATATAAGTAAAAAATTAGTTGAAATTACAGGACTTTCTTCCGGCGAGAATAGAATTTGCAGATCTAAAAATTAGCAAGGAAAAGTTTGAAATCCTGAAGAATCAGTAAATATCTTCTCTGTGTTAAAAAAAGTTGCAAAAAAATGTGTCCAGCTTTTCGCCGTTTCGCCGGCGGGGATTCCGCGCAATTAGATGGCAATCAGCGAAATCATTAGAGAGTGATTTGATGCAGGGGGAGATGGAAAATGTGAGTGAAAAATGTGAGCGAAAAACGCGAGGGAAAAAATGTGTGCCGGGGACTTTACGGGACCGAGTTTGAGGGCGGAAGTGACCGCAGGAGATAACCGCCGGTGACCGCCACGGTTAACGTCTATCCCCGACATCGCCTCGCTCTCCCGCGTGGGAGATCCGCCAATATCGAAATAAAAAATTCGCGCCGTCATCGCGTTATTTTCAGATTTTAAAGTAATTTTTTTCATTTTCACTTTTTGTTTTTTTCCCGTTTTGTTTTCCCAGCCGAATTCGCGCCGTCACGACCGTTCAAGCTTCCTGGCTCGGCAATTTTTTTTCCACAGTGCAAAAACTCGGAATTTTATTTCGCATTTCCGCAACGTACAAAATTGCAATTTCTGCATTCCTGTTATTGGCAGGAAATTCCGTCGATATTAATGCCGACATGGCAGTCGGCCGAGGTAGTCGGCCGAGGATCCGCAGAATCATCGGGATGAACTGAGTTTAACGGGGCTCCGCATGCAGATATTTATATTATGCAGTCCCCGTGACGGCGGTGGACACACACGCACAGAGGAAGCGGAGAAAGATCGACTGTGAATGGAAGGGAAGAAAAAAAAAAAGGAGATGATGACAAAGTGAAAAGCGCCCCGAAGCGGCAACATCTGCTCCAAGGAGGATATCGGGACGCCATCCCCGAGGAGGGAGGACTTCCCGAAGAGGGAGGACATCCCGAGGAGGAAAAGGATGGCGCTCTCCCTTTTCCCACCGTCACACTCACTTCTCCCTCGTCGTCATGCAGCGCGGACAGGAAAAAAAATGAAAAGCGTGGGAAAAGGATAGTATATTCACGTGTTTCCCTGCGGAGGCGAGCGGCGGTAATTTTCCAAGCACAACAGATGAAAATCACAAAACCTACCAATTACAAATCATCAAATAAATAGCAATTAAGCAATTAGTCACAGAGTTAAGGCTTTACTTATCCGAATCGAGAAGGAAAAATAGTAAAAAACGCTGTTGAAACTTCAAAGTCCTTTCCCCTGCATTAGCCCAAATGCATCTCGTCAAGTACTGAAGTACTTCAGCGAGTACTTCAGCGAAGTACTTCAGCTAGTCCTTTTTCACCAACCACGTGGAATCGGCTTCCCCGCTCCCACAAAGACGGCGAACGAGGACGACTCCCTGAAACACAGCGAACAAAACTTCTCCTCACCGTTAGAACCGACCGTCAGCGACATCAGCGCCGCCCTCGGAACAGCGATGACGTCACCAGGCAGTGGAATGGGAGGCCCATCCGCGCGTTCCCCCAGACGCCATCCAGCCCCCGCCGTGCCCACGTCTCTCTCCCCCGGCGCTCCCTCGTCGCTCCCTCGTCGCTCCCTCCACCCCTGCTCTCCATCGAAGGACGGTCTGTGTCTCACGAAAATCCTCCGGAGACCACCGAGATGCTTTAAAGGGGAGTGCCGTACAGATAGCGAGAACCAGTGCGTGCCTGATAAGAAAAAAACAAAATTCATCGGACTCTCCTCGTCAGTGGAAGACGCGAGTTTTCTTCCCATCTTCAAACAACATGAATCCTGTGAGTTTCCCAAGTTTTCCTCTTTCTGAAGATTTCCTCACTTCTATGATCCACACCCCGATTTTATTATATATATTTTTTCCATTCTTGAATTTCAAACTCAATGATGAATTGCTAATGGTGCCAGTCTGAACCAAGTGCAGCAAACCATCAGTTTCGCATGTTTTTTTATTATTTCTTTTTTTTTCTGACGAACATTTCCGGAATTTCGGAATATCTTGCGAACATTCTTGGTCTTACCAATCCCGAAGTACTTATCCGGTGCTTTCCAGTACTTTCCCATACTCTCCTGTATTTTCCAGTATTCTCCGGTACTTTCCAGTATTTTCCAGTACTTTCCAGTATTTTCCAGTACTTTCCAGTATTTTCCAGTACTTTCCAGTATTTTCCAGTACTTTCCAGTATTTTCCAGTATTTTCCGGTACTTTCCAGTACTTTCCGATACTTTCCGATACTTTCCAGTATTTTCCAGTACTTATTGGTACTTACAGCATTTTTGTCGAGGGCAGGCTTCGAAAACTGCTGAATCGACTCGAAAGGCTAAGGGAAAGTCTAAAACGTTTTCACGGATTTGGCACGTCTTGAAAATGAATTAAGATATCCTCAGACGTGGTAATAACAACAATTACCCGGTATTACCATTACCTTTGGGAGATCGCTCCCGGGGAGAGGGAAAAAAACGCGGCGGATGCCACCCAGTCCGACAAAAATCGGACGACCGCGATGGAACCGAAAGTGGAGGAAAGTGAACAAAAAACAGGCTCCGATGAAACGGTTTTCCCACACCGCAAAACGGCGGATCAGTCAGGGTCAGTCAAGTACGGAGAGAGGGGGAAAAAATCGGGGACGGGGGAGTTCGGGTCATCGAATCCAATGGGAAAAAAGAATCCGTTTTTGTTAAAAAAAAAAACGGGAATCATCCGATGCATCATAATCGTGAATGAAACTGATGCTCCACTTGGCATCAGGGTCCCAGGAATTCCCCTAATTCTTTTTCCCCCAATTCTTTTCCCCTATTTTTTTTTTCCGCATGCGAGGGGAATGACCAATGTGAGTAAGCACATTTCCACATGTCACCCGGGCGACACGTTTTAATTAATCCTTCCGATTGGCAACCCCCCGGCGGGGTTGCCGAAGTGAGGGCGATGTGAGGCCGATGTGAGGGCGATGTGAGGGCGATATGTGTTTCTGTCATCGTTAAACTGTTTGCCGTCCGGTCCGCTTTGCACGAACGGTGTCGGAAATTAATAGTTGTCCCTGAAAAACGGTTTCGCTGTGCGTGCGGTCTCAGGTCCCAGCTCCTTTTCCTTTTCGAAACCGAAACTCCAAGCCGAATTTTTTTTTCCCCTCCGACGGTAATTTATCTCTTCCAGACGTGGATTACAACTAAACGACAAACAAATAATGGAGACGTTGTGAAAAGTGAGACGGAAAAAAAATGAAATGAATTGGATTCAGTCGTTTCCGGTCCGGCTTCCTCCCTTTGTCTTTTTGCTCCATAACGGACCCATTTGTGAGAAGGTCAGCGAGAGTCAAACTTTTTAATTGTCCTGCAGACCGGTAGACAGTGGAAAAAATTTTTTCTTGGGTCTCCGTTAGCTGGGAGTTCATTGCATTGTAATTTTATGCCCGCACTCGCTGCGTTTCGAGAGGGTTTTTTTTTAATGGTTTCAGACAGGATTTAAGGGTTTTAAACCAGGTCTGAGGGTTTCACACCAGGTCTAAAGGTTTCATACCGGATTTAAGGGTGTGAGACTGGACTTATGGGCTTCAGACCGGATTTAAGGGTTTGAGACCAGATTTTAAGGTTTCATACCGGATTTAAGGGTTTCATACCGGACTTAAGGGCTCCAGACAAGATTTAAGGGCTTCAGACCGGATTTAAGGCTTTCAAACCGGATTCCAAGCTCTCAAGTGCGTATTTAAGGACTCAAGACCGGGTTTTAGAGTCTCCCCCCGGTTCCGATCCGTTTACCACGCCGAGGCAGTCCAGTTGTAACTGTTCGGGCCGGTGTTTGGGCGTCAAAAGGTGCCCAGAGCCCTGACCCTGTGAAAAGGGGGAAAAACAAGGGAAAACCGTCGCATCCTTCCTGTTAACGGTGTCCCCACCCCGAAGAAAAGACGAAGTCAGCCGTCACATGCGACTTCCCCCGCATTTTTTTCTTCTTTTTATTTGAATTTTTCATCCCGCTTATCCCGACCCCATCTTTCCAGGTCAATGTCGGCCGACGAAAGCAAAATCATAGCGAATTAGGAGACCGCGGAGAAAAGCCTGCTTTCCCCGGCCCTTTCACCGCTTCACCAATTCTTTTCGCACCGATTTCTTCCTTCCTCGTTAAATATAAAAAATAAAATAAAATTTTAAATTTAAAAAAGGGAATTCCCATTCCACAATCACTCGCCCAATGCGAGGGAAAAAAAAAAAAGATGAGTGAAGAGGACTGTGAAGCATGGATCCTGGCCGGCCTTTGTTCATTTTCGAGATACGGTCAAGTCGCCCTCATTAAGTCACTTTTTTTTTGCACGTTTTCTTGACCTTTTCGCCTCTTTGACTCCTTGATTGACTCGTCCCCTCTGGAGTCTCTTGTCCTTTCTTTTCTCGTTCTGCATCCCTGCCCTTTGCTAAACCCTTTCAAGTCCTCAAGGCCTCTCAGCGATTTTTCCTGCCTGGCCAGAAATCGGCTTCCAGATATCGGCGACTTATCGGCGTCCACTTATCGGCTTCCTGATATCGGCAATTGGCACCGCCGTTTTCGCCGATTTTTGGCACGCCGATAACGAGACGGAAGCCGGAGCAGCAAAGTCGACGACTCAGCGACATTCTCAAAAATTTAAATTTTTTCCCATATTCAAGCAGGGGAAAAAGCCGAGAATGGATCGGAATTTCCCACGGTGCACCCGACCAGCTTTGTTCACGGAGCCGTGGTTTTCTCCTTTCCTATAAAAAGAAAAAAGAAGTCTCTAATTTCCATAATCGTTCATAATTGATGGTAATGGACATCCGGCACGATCAATATCCATAACACTCGAGTACTGCAAGTGCGATTTTTTTTCCCCTCGAAAATGGATATTTTTCCCATATTCCCCCCCTCTTGTTTGTATTCGTAACGGAAAAGGGATATCATTGTGAGAAGGGACCTCCCTAGAAAAGGGATGTCGCTGTGAGAATGGACCTCCTTTGCAAATGGATTTTTCATGCGAAAGTACCGAGGCCTCCGGGGAAAAAAATCGCGTAAAATCCTCTCGAATTTCCCAAGTCTTTTTTTTTAATGCATAATTCCTGAATGAATTAAATCTAATCTTTTATCATTTTCACATTATAATTTCTCATATATATATATGTATATATTTCTCTCATTTTTGAGTCACCTGAAACGACCAGGAATTTCATCCGCGAAAGAAGCCGCAATCGCTCCCAGGATGAATCGCAGTTTCTCGCATTGTTTTTTTTTTTCGCCCTTCGCCAATTGTGACTCGCGATTTAAATATAGATGATTTTCCAGGAACGAATCATTCCTGTTAGAAAAGAAACCACCGTTACTCGATCGGCATGACGTCCCATCGAAGTCCCGTGATTCTCCCTCGGGATTTTTTTTATTACCTCATTTCAGTCCCCCAAATGGATTTTCACGGCCAATGGACCGGCTGATCGGAAGAGAAATCAGAGCCCAGTGAGTCGTGCATAATGCGTCACGTGGTGACGCGTCTTAGCAGAGCAGAACTGGAAATCCTTCGGAAGGGACGAAATCGGCTTAATATTAGGAAGCGGGAATCTCAGCGACCCCCGGGATTATCTGGCAAAGCTTTTGGCAAAGCCATTGGCAAAACTATCGGCAGAGGCATCGGCAAAGCTGTTGGCAAAGGTGTTGGCTTGCACAGGTACTTTGACATTCCCCCAAAAAAAAACGGTCTGCCGGCAGAGGAAATTTGCATATAAATAAAGAGAAAAGGTTATTGCATTTTTGACGTTTATGGCTGCATCGACGATGAAGTCGTAAATAAAATGGAAATCCGCTCCGTCGTGACCGAGGAGCATCGCACGCCCCTTATTTCCCCTTTTTTTTATTTCCCTTTCGCTCTCCTTCGGTATGAAGCCATCGCGATAGCCGCGATCTCGCGATAATCAGATCATCGCGATCCCCGTGATTATCCGGTAACTCGATATCGCGATTTCCTCCCTTTTCCCTCGCCCCCCCTCGCCCCTCCCCGACTTCAATGGGAGTTGGGCTCTCGCGAAGAAGAAGAAGCGTTTCTTGTCCTTTTCCCTTCTTCTTTCCCCCCCTTTTTTTCGGTCATTTGGGGAGGGTTTGAAGCGTATCGGCGGCACGCAGGGGGATCGAGTCGCCCATCCGTGTCTCACCTTCCCACGAAACAACGCTGGACTTTCTAAAAAAAAAAAAAAAGATAGGAAAAAAAGGACATTTACTCGTGGACATTAGCTGACCAGAGAGATTACAGCCAAAAATGGAATTTTTCTCCCGAAACTTTTCCCATCCAGTCGACTTAAAAAAAAATATATATATATATTTTTAATTTTGTGTTAATTCTCATTTCTCGGCTTTCTCTCTCCCCCCCCCCCCCTCGCTTTCCGATTGAATTTCCGAATTTTCATTAATTTCTGGAATAACGGGTTCCCGGAGGTGAACGGTTCCACCGATTTCCGCCAATTTCCTGTCTCCTCAAGGAATCCCGGAATAAGATTCCATTTCTCGGATGAGCGATTTTTCCTTATGCGGCCCCCCTTTTTCCCCAAAAGACAGAAAAAAAAACGGATCGAATCGGCCCATATCCGAAGGGACCCGCAAGGAGACCCAGCCATGCGAATAAAATATGCGTGCCAAATCCTGATGGATGTATGAATAACGGGGTAATGCCGATTTTTCATTGATACACCGCCGAGTAAAAAAAAAATTACGGGATCTCACCGGAATTAAGCTGACTTAACATATCAAATTTAAACAGGAAGTGTCTTAAACCTTCAATTAATTATAAACTCATATTTATCTTTTGATTATAAACAAATTCCAACGGGCCATTGTCACGCAATGTCAATATATCTTATCAATACTTTTTTTTTCCTACCGTACCGCAAACGAGAAACTAATTGCCGAAAGTGCGGAAGTAAATGGAAATGGAAATGGAAATGTCCAACGGTACCCGACAAACCTCAAAGGTCAGCGACACTTCCCAAAGACAAAAAATAAAAATAAGAACAAAAAAAACATTTAAAAAAGAACAGAAAAAGTCATCTGATTTCCCATTCATGAAAAAAAAGCGTGGAAACCGTTGGACGTATAAATGCATTTTAATAATTGAAGCTCGGTGTGAGTGAACTCCTTTTTTTTCCGCCAGTTCGTGATGGAAATTTCTTTATCTGCCTTTGATTGAGATGCCCCCATTGAGGAGCATGCAACGCTTGTTATCGGGGGGGCCTCGGGGCATCGCTCGCTCATTCATTCCTCCGCTCATTCATTTCTATTCGTTTCTATTCATTTCGATCCGTCGATGGCTTTCTCCCGAGCTCCGCGTTCCTCCTCACGGGCACGCTCGCGACGAAAAAAATATTCAAAATCGTAATTGACGATGCTGGATTTTTTTTTCTTTGGTGCCAGATGTCGTCGGATCAAAAGTGTGACCTGGGGGCTTCTCGTTCGGAATTAATTAATTAATCGGGGACAATTACGTCTCCGGTAATGGGCTGGTGAATAATCCGTTTCCCCCGGCGGCGAGGAAGTAATAAATATGGGGATTCCGCGTATTTTCGGGCGCAGCGGGGGAATTTGTCATTCCCATGGTTCAACAACCTGGCCGGGGAAAGACGGGTGCGAGACGGGGGAAGACGGGGGAGGACGGGGAAGCACGGAGACATTCGATCTGATGCAATACCCATAGGGGATCCGCGATGCGGGACCCGCCTTTCGACACATCCTGTGCGGCTGAAACGAAAAGAAGAAAGTCGCTTTCGGTTCTTGCTCAATCTTGGGCTGGAATTCCCTATTTCGTGCTGAATGTTCAATTTCAAGCTGGAATGCTCAATTATGGGCTGGAATACCCTATCTTGATTTGGAATGCTCAATTATGGGCTGCAATGCCCTTTCTTGAGCAGGATGCTCAATTTAAGGTTGGAATGGTCAATTATAGGCTGGAATACCCTATCTTGAACTGATATCCTCAATTATGGGCTGGAATGCCCTATCTTGAGCTGGAATGCACAGTTACCACCGGAATACCCTTCGAAGGGTCAACATTTTTTTTTTAATAGTGGGAATGAGGTCTTCTGAGGGAAGAAATTAACTCTTTATGAGTTTCAGGATATCATGGGAAGATGTCCTGGGAAAATGTCCTGGATTTCTCCAGATGGACTTTTTTTTTTAACGGCCAGCATCTCTCTCCTCTAAAAAAAAAAGGATCCTTACGGAATCCTGCATCTAGGTCCAGCTATCTCTCAAGCTTTTTTTGAGGGCGCCGCGAAGTGGATCTGGCTTCCATTGTTCCCCTCTGTACGAAATCTCGCGTTCGACCGAATTCACCCTGATTCGCTAGATTTGGTTCAGGGCAACAGGGTTACTGTCTAGGGCAACTATCGGTTGCTGTTTCCTATTCATTTTCAAAACCAGCGACAAACTCAGAGAAAAACCAGTTTAATTAAAGTTACAGTTTAAAAAATTAGGTTAGATTTTAATTTTGAAACTTGCTGGTCTTGAGGATGGGAGAAGGTTATGTGCCCATTAAAAGGGGAGGCACTCCCTACCATCACTCCACTAACCCAGTATGGCGAGACGTTTTTCATGTCCCTCGCGCCGGTGCTTCCTCATCGAGATACTCATGGAGATAGATCCGGTAGAGAGAGAGATCGAGGTAGATTGTCGGGATGGAGAGGGATCACGAGGTCGGGATTGATTCGGTGCGTCTGGTGGCGATGCTTTCAATGCGGGGATGTCGGCCAAGGCTGCACGACCTCCCCGTATTGAGAGGGAATGGGTGGAGGATTCCCTCTCGACCTGGGTCGAGACGAGCACGACGACCCCGATTTCTCCTCTGCATGGGGTCCACGTGAACGTCGGCGGATCGGAGGTGGCGGTGGACCGGGGATGTCGACGGACCGGGGATGTCGACGGACCGGGGATGTCGACGGACCGGGAATGTTGGCGAAACGGGGACTCCAACGCGTGAAGGCATGGATTGACTTTCCGGAACAGAGTGTTTTCCAAGGGGGGTGACTCTCCACATGGGTGGCGATCGCTTGCATGACTGATGAACGAAGAATGCATTCCTTGCCCCAACAAGGACAATGCACTCACGCCATTCATTCTAGTCCTCCCTCCTTCCCCGCTCTCCTTCTGCCCCCCCCCCCCCTCCCCCCCTTCCCCCCCCCCCCCCCCTTTTCCTTCCCCGATCCCTCAGAGGCTCCTTTCTTCAAATCATCGGAAACTATGTGAAAAATTGATCTATATCGTGTGACGGGGAGTTTTCATCAGTTTCCCTCTGACCTCTTGATCTCATCTCGCCCCACAAAGCACCGATACCCGATATCACTAGGGGCAAAAAATATATAAATACAGGGTATATTTATATATTTTGCTCCTTCTGTTGTCTTCGCCTGGGGTAGATGTAATGCTTGGCGGCGCAGGGCCCCATTTGTTATACAAGGGAAAAGAGAGAGAGAGAGAAAAAAAAAAAGCCCAGGAATGATAAAAGTGGCATTCTCGTGATGATCCTTTTGTTAATAAAGTGTGTGAAGGAATCCGACAAATGACCCAAGGGACCTTGAAAAGGAAAGTCCTGACAAATGTCCCTTTTTTCTCCTTCCTGTCCTTTTTCCCCCCCTCCCTTTCATCTCCCCTCGATGCCCACGTCGATTTCACGTTCATCCCCCCGGGGATTTTCAAATATGAAAAAAAAATATGTTGACACCTGCGATCGATTCATCGTCGGTAATTACTGTCCTTGATTGCCCTTATTTTTCCAGGCGGCGCT